>JALPQD010000295.1:1773938-1825520 GCA_023101885.1 Typhlomys cinereus | reverse complement strand
TGCCAACTGCTAGAGGAAGGAGGCTAGACTACCAAAGCTCAAGGCCCTTGGCTGTGCTTTCCTACAGCAGGATTCTACTTCCTAAAGTAGCCGTGACCTTCCCAAACATTAACAACAACTAAGAATATCTCCTATATGCAGCCTGAGCTTGGGAAAATGGATAGCCTATTTCTTTCACAGAAAAAGTAATGTCCAATTTTAAAAGGCTTTTAAAAAATTTTTTTATTGTTTCTTATTTATTCAATCGTGTGTGTGTGTGTGTGTGTGGTGTGTGTGTGTGTGTGTGTGTGTAGTGGGTGTGTGTGTGTGAGTGTGTGTAGAACCACGGGGAATTCGGGAACCCACATGGACCGCCTCCACCTCCTCCTTGTTTACTCTGCCCTGGATTCACAGGCTCTGCCCTACCAGGACCAAAATGCAGGCTGCCCCCGCTTCTGCCTGGTGTACATACGTGGGATCTAGGATCCGAACTGAGGACCTTCTGCCTGCAAGGCAGAGGATTAACCCCTGAGCCACCTCTCCAGCCCCTTTAAAAGGCATTTTTATTGAGAGATGATGATGGTAAATTTCTCGAGATTTAGAAAATTCCTTTTCTTCTTATAAGGAAAAGTCTTGCTCTAATTTTCCTGCAAAATCACCTCGAGACCAAACCTCCCTTGATCTTGTTAGCACACCAATCTTGCAAGCAAAAAACTGTGCTAGGCAAAGGAAGAGGGAATTATCAAATATTCTCCTTGAAATACCAAGTGAAAGGGCAAGTTTCACATATCGGTTAAAAAAATGTAAGATAGAATAAGTTTATTTTCTGTCATGTCAAAACTCAGTGAAGGACTATTGATTCCTCAGAAGACATCGTCCCTTTCCATAAATTCATTTTTGCTTTCCTTGTGTTAATTTTAGCCTGCTGTTTTAATCTCTGCCAGTATATCCTTTTCTGAAAGGCACTGCTTCAGTGAAGCAGGTTCCCATGAGTCTGATAAAACCGTCAGGTCTCACGGAGTAGAGTTCCTGTGGTGTTCACAGAAAACCCTGACTTTATCATCAAAGCAATTCAGGTTTATATAGCAATAGTAATGGAACTTAGCATGCCCTCCAAGGATAGTGAGACCTTCAGTCACTCATCCGGGACTAGAGCCATCCGTTTCTTCTGCTGACCCACTGTGCATTTGTTACCAGATAGGAGGTGAAAGGATGTCTGAAGCTGGGAATTCATTGATACAGTTTTCATAAGGTTGTCAAGATAGGGTGGAAATTTTTTGGTGATATAGCTTATCCACCCAACTGTTCCTAACCCTTATACCCTCCTGAGTTCTCTTCCCCCAGATCAAGTCTGGTACACGGTATTAGACTTAAAAGACGCCTTTTTCTGCTTGGAGCTGGCTCCTGTTAGCCAATCTCTCTTCGCCTTTGATGGGGGATCCTGTAACAGGCACATCTGGACAACTTACCTGGACAAGGCTTTCACAAGGTATTAAGAACTCGCCTACCATCTTTGATGAGGCCTTACACCAGGATCTCCTACTCTTCAGGACCCAGAACCCCCAGGTAACCCTACTACAATATGTAGATGATCTCTTGCTGGCTGCCCCTGATGAGTCAACCTGTCGGAGAAGGCACCGAGTGGTTGCTCAGGGAGCTGGGAGACCTGGGATACCGAGCATCGGCCAAGAAAGCCCAGATCTGCCAGAAGAAGGTGAGTTACCTGGGGTATGTACTAGAGGGAGGAAAAAGATGGCTCTCAGAGGCACGGAAACAGACTGTGTTCCACATTCCACCGCCTCAGAACTCTAAGCAGATGAGAGAATTCTTAGAACTGCAGGATTTTGCCGGCTCTGGTATACCGGGCTTTGCAGAATTGGCAGCTCCATTACACTCTGACTAAAAACAAGGAGCCGTTTACCTGGACTGAAAAGGCAACAGGCGTTTGATATATAAAAAAGGGCTCTAATGTCAGCACCAGCCCTAGGCTTGCCTGATATAACAAAGCCCTTTCATCTATATGTGGCAGGAACAGGGGTATGGCAAAAGGGGTATTGACCAAAAATTGGGGCCTTGGAAGAGACCAGTGGCTACTTGTCGAAAAGACTTGATCCAGTCACGGCCGGATGGCCAGCATGCCTACGCATATAGCAGCCACGCCGCCCTAGTAAAAGATGCTGATAGCTAACCATGGGACAAAATCTGACTATAGCCGCGCCCCATGCCCTAGAGAGTGTAATCAGACAACCTCCAGACCGATGGTTGAGCAATGCCCGGGTGACTCACTACCAAGCCTTGCTACTAAATAATGATAGAATAACCTTCCAACCGGCCCTTGGCTTAAATCCCGCTACTGCCTGAGCCGGAGTTGGACTCCCCCGGTCCATGACTGCTTACAAGTCCTCGCTGAAGCACACGGGTGGCGGAAGGACTTGACTGATCAGCCCTTGTCTGATGCTGAGATGACCTGGTACACTGATGGTAGCAGTTTCCTAGACTATGGAGAAAGGAGAGCTGGAGCAGCTGTTGTGGATGGGACTAAGGTCATCTGGGCCTCGCCATTGCCTGCTGGTACGTCAGCCCAGAAGGCCGAACTGATAGCCTTGACCAAAGCTCTTGAGATGAGCAAAGGGCGACGCATTAACATCTACACGGACAGCCGTTATGCCTTCGCAACGGCACATGTCCATGGAGCCATCTATCAGCAGCGAGGGTTGCTGACCTCTGAAGGCAAGGAAATCAAGAACAAAGATGAGATCCTAGACCTTCTAGAGGCACTCCACCTGCCTGCAAAAGTGAGTATCATCCATTGCCCGGGGCATCAGAAAAAACAGCAATAAGATAGCTATAGGAAATAACATGGCAGACCAAGAGGCAAGAAAAGCAGCTTTACAATGACTCCTATGTTAATACTGAAGAACAAAGGCTACCTATAAGTACTCACCAGAGGACTTAAAATTAATGGAGAAACTTGACAAGTCCTTCGATAAAGAACTAGGGGCTTGGAGGACCCCTACTGGACTGATAATTCTGCCCCGAAAGGACACGAGGGAATTAATTCAGCAGATGCATCAATGGACTCATTTAGGAGGAGCCAAAATAAGGGATATTATCAAAGATACTGAATTCATGATCCCTAGGATGTCCCACCTCATTGATGAAATTATTACAGCATGTAAACCCTGTGGATTGGTAAACTCTCAGCCACAGGAGGAAATTAGGACAACGACTCAGGGGGACCGGCCAGGGACCTATTGGGAAATAGATTTTACTGAAATGATACCTGCCAAATATGGATATAGATATCTATTAGTCTTTATAGACCCTTTTCAGGATGGGTAGAAGCTTATCCAACCAAAAATGAAACCGCTACGGTCGTAGTCAAGAAGATCCTAGAAGAACATCTTCCCTCGGTTTGGCGTACCTAAGGTAATCGGGTCGGATAATGGCCCAGCCTTCGTTGCTCAGGTAAGTCAGGGAATAGCCAGGTTCCTGGGGACTGATTTGAAACTTCATTGTGCTTATAGACCCCAGAGCTCAGGACAGGTAGAAAGATGAATAGAACTCCAAAAGAGACCTTAACCAAAATGTTCTATGGAGACTGGCGGATCAGACTGGGTGATGCTCCTACCACTGGCCCTGTTCCGGGCCAGGAACACCCCTTCCAAACTGTTGGGACTTACCCCTTCGAACTCCTCTATGGATCCTGGCCCCCCTAACACAGATAAAAAGAACAGGGCTTCCCACTTGATATGACTCTGATTATCAGGCTTAAAGGGATCCAGCAGTACAGGACGATCTCTGGACCAAGTGTTCAGCCATCTATCAACCAGGGGAACCGGACAGGGAGAGCATCGGTTCCACCCCGGAGACTTCGTCTATGTCCGACGACACCAGACCCACACCTTAGAGCCCCGCTGGAAAGGACCCCACACCGTACTGCTGACCACCCCCACTGCGGTAAAGGTTGACGGTATTGCTGCCTGGGTGCACATCTCTCATGTCAGAGAGCGCCACCACAATTACCTAAAGATGCTTGGGCAGTGGAAAAGATAACTAACAACCCCCTTAAGCTTCGCATCCGTCGCACTGGTACTAACCCGACTGAAACCAGTCCAAATAACAGCTGAACAGAGCAGCGCTCATCAGCCGTTTAAATGGACATTAAGTCGAGTGGCCGGAAACCAGCTACAAGTCATCAAAGAGATCTCGAGCCATGGAGATCAACCGGTGACGTTCATCACCTCTATGTGTGCTCTGGTGCCCGCATCACCCTATACCTGGATGAATGCAATGCCTTGGTATGGCTGCCCTGAGGATGCGGAGGGATATTGTAAACAGCCTGGGTATCACTATTGCGCCTATTGGGGCTGTGAGACTGTGGGAAATGGAAAGCCTGATGGAGGAACTGACAGGTTCATCTCTGTTACTCCGCATCCCAAGGGCTGCCCCTTCTGGAAGGGGCACCCCCGCCCATGGCGAATCCACCCTGGGCAATTTTGCGAGCAACTTAACATCACTATACGGGAGCCAGGTAATATAAGGTGGCTCTTGGGGAAACAATGGGGCTTTAGATACAATGTGGACGGACAGGACCCGGGGGGGGTTCGTACAGATAAGGAAACAGGTCAGACTGCCAACGTCCTACGTGGGCACCAACCAGGTACTTAGGGATCACCTGACATCTGGAGACGCTAATAAGAAAGCCCATCTCCGAATCAACCAGGTACTTAAGAATGCCATCAAAGGTAAGACCCAGGCCCCAACCCCCAATGTGCCAGTGCCCACTAACTCCCAAGCAGGTAACAGGATGACTGAAAGGCCTTCTAGGGTCCCCCGATCCGACCTCTGGACCTGAACATGGAGTCGAGGACTTATTCTATGTTACAGACTGTTTTTCTCACCCTAAACGCTAGCCAGCCTAATTTAACCCGGGATTGGATTGTTGGCTTTCTATGGGCAGCCCCTCCTTACTACGAAGCTATGTAATAAATCCCGAACAAATGCTCTCTCCTACAATCCTAAAGTTACAGCTTGTGCCTGGAACTCCACCAAACCTAAATTCACTCTCCCCGTAACCGGAATGGTACTGCATAGGGGATACTAACATTAACAAGACTATCGGTCATTGTAGCCTGACCACACAAGCCACTCAAGGACAATATTACCCTCCAGTGATACCGGAAGCATGTGGGCTTGTAATAAAACCTAACCGCCTGTGTGTCTGGGACAGTCGTGCATACAAAAAAGGACCCCTGTGTCCCAGTGCTCGTGATGCCTAGAATAATCTATCATACAAACTCAGAATTTTTAACTCAGTAACAACATTCTTAGATAGAATCTATAGGCCGAAAAGAGAAGTATTTATAGCAGTAACCGTGGCAGCCCTCCTAGGACTGGCAGGGGCTGGCATGGGGGCTGCAGCACTAGGGACACAGTCAACCCAGATACAAGCTTTACACAGTGCTATTAACCGGGACATACAATACTTAGAACAATCTCTAGGACGATTAGAAACCTCCCTTGACTCACTGGCAGAAGTAGCATTACAGAACCGGATGGGGCCTAGATTTACTACTCCTACAACAAGGAGGACTCTGCGCCGCATTAAGTGAGGAATGTTGTTACTATATAAATAACTCTGGTGTTGTAAGAAATTCCTTAGCTAAAGTCAGAGAAAATTTAGAAAAGCAGCAGAGACAACTAGAACAGCCACAGGGATGGTTTGAGACTTGGTTTAATAGCTCTCCTGGCTCACAACTTGTTATCGGCTATAGCTGGCCCCCTCTTGATACTATATTATACTGACTCTTGGACCCTGCCTCATTAATAGACTTCTTGCCTTTGTCAAGGACAGGCTAACGCTGTCCAAATTATGATGTTAAGACAACAATTGCATATTGAACAAGCTAGAGTGGAGTGAAGCAATAGCAGAACGACATATATGAGGGTTTTAAAATTACCTAAAGGTTGAAAATCATCCTCTAGGGGGCTGGAGAGGTGGCTCAGGGGTTAAACCTCTGCCTTGCAGGCAGAAGGTCCCGAGTTCGGATCCTAGACCCCACGTATAGACGCCAGGCAGAAGCAGGGGCAACCTGTGAATCCCGGGCAGAGTAAACAAGGAGGAGGTGGAGGCGTCCATGGTGGTTCCCGAATTCATCCGTGGTTCTACACACACACACATACATATATACGCACACACACAATTGAATAAACAATAAATAGTAATAAAAAATTTAAAAAAAAAAGAAAATCATCCTCTAAACAATTTCTTGGGGTTTAAGCCCTTTTAGGTCTAGACTGGAGATTTGTCATTTGTAGTTCACATAAAGGTTTTAGATAGGGGTGCTCAGTCGAGAGAGATAACAATAAGTTAGAACTCCTTTTGTATTCCTGCTGAAAGCCAGGATAGAACTGAGTACACTTGGTTTTGTTTTGTTTATGGCCAAGGACTGGAATGGGACTGTTTCTTTTAGGATCCCTAGATCCTAAACTGCCTGTGAGTACTTTTATAATCTTTTCCTCTGAAGAGGCAACCTCACCTACTTAGCTTCAATAGAGCAGGATGGGGTTCATCATTGGGTGTGACATTATCAGTATCCCTCTGGTGGGGGTTTCTTGCCTTTAACACATCCTAGGTGGCTTTATGTATATAATAGCCAAGTGAAAAGAGGAAATGAAGTTCGTAATTAGTACTGGGTAAGAGACATAAGAGAGAGAGACTGGAATCAAGGGAGTTATACAATATTGTACTATTATAAGTCTCTGGCAGATGACCAGGAGAAGCAAGAACAAAAGATGTTTAAAAAATCCCAGAAAAAGTCTCAGATTTCCTTGGTTGGCACACACACATATCAGGTGCATCTGTCTGGTCCTGTTTATTGGATTCCTTCTCCAGTCTTCTCTGGTTTTCAAGACTTGACTCTAGAATGCTGAACCAGGTTTTAAGTTCAGACATTGCCACAGGTACCAGAACAGCTGTACAGTGTTACAGTGTCCAATTCCTTTTAGGGGGATTGTGGGAGAGAGAAATTTCTAATCATCATTTAATTTATGTGATGCTCTTATGATTTTGATTATTTTATCTTTGTATCCTGAGCATTATTAAAGATATTCATGTTTAACAAACATTTGATGAAATCAAGCTAGTCAAAGAAATTGTCATGTACTACAGAGTCATACTTCCATGTTATAGTCTGCTTCTGGTTGAACTCAAGGATTTACATACTGCATTACTCAGAATTTGGCCTACATGATATTAGATAGGTTTGATGAACTATGAGGAGAGAGATGCAGGTTGACCAATAGCCAATTCACTCTACTGGTGCTCTTGAAGGTGATTAAATTTCAATAGTCTTCACTGTAAGGTTGCTGTTAATATTTTCTGACTTGAGAAGAAGGAGATAGGACCTCCAGTTTCTGTTGAAGTTCAGTATTGTGTTCCTCCCCTCATCACTCATTTTGAAGTCAAAGCCATGAAAGTCTAAACTATACTTGCTGATATGGATTACTATCACATTCCTCTTGATGTGGACTAGGCTCAGAACCTGGGCTGAGGTTTTCTTGTGCTTTAAAGCAATGTCATTTGTCCTGGGGTCCTCCAGTAGTGAAGGGTCATCTAGCTTGGCCAAAGGAGCCTATATACTGTGATGGTGATGCCCTTGGAGTGGCAGTGCTGGATCACTTAGTCCTGCGAGAGGTATGAAGGACACTTGATCTGACTGGTCACCAGTTTAGATTTTAGTCCAGATTTATGGAAGAGTCTTCTATTTGAGGACTTTGCATGACCTGCACAATGACCAACATAGCATTGACCCCCGAAAGCCTAGCATGGATCACAGGCACTAGGATCCATAGAAGCAAGGGATGAACAGCCACAATAGTGTTCCTATAGTAAAAGGGAACAACAGAAAGGGCTCTAGGCAATGCTACTGAGTCCTTACACCTCATTAGAGTGGAGGACCCAGAGGGAAGTTTGACATTCACACTAAAGGATGCTGCAGGGATTGGGGGGAGAGGGGGCAATAGGAGAAAGGGAAAGGAGGGAGAAAGGAAGGAGAAAGGGGAGGGAGGAAGCAAGGGGGTCCAGGGAGGGGTGGAGGGAGGGAGGGGACTGGGGTACCTATTAAGTTTGTATGAGTGGAAAAAATAAATTAATTTTTAAAAAAGGTTTTCTATTTGGATGCGGTTGAAATTTGAGATGCCCAGAGTTTTCACTAATATCTTGGTTACTGGTTTCTCCATGCCTTCTCAAGTTCCAAGAATGTTATTTTCCTAGTGATACTATTGTCTTTATTATCTTTGGAGACTAACTCCTTACAGAGTGAATTCCTCTTGGCTAGTGAGTAAAATAGAGGTCCACTTTCAGATCTGTGAGGGTCTTCTGAAGAGCTTTCCTCAGAAGGTTTCTCTGAAAGAAGTTGGACTCCAACTTGCTGACAGTGAAGAGGTTCTCCCCCTTCATAATCTTCTCTTGAATCTTCTCTTGGATGATTTCTCTACCTCATTCTTATTTGTATAGGGACATGCACAGTCAACATGGGAACATAAAGAGAAGGAAGTAGGGCAAAACAAATAATGCCCTGGGCTGCTCCACCTAGAACCCAGAGACAATTAAACAATACTAGAAGTAACAGGCATCTGATAATTCCTGTTATATTGTTGGTCAGAGAGGTCTCAAAATCCCTATGAGCAGTATAAGCTTTTGCCATTGTACTTGTTGCCCTACACAAACTTAGAGTAAGACCCTATTACTAAAGATGCAGTAGCTATCAATTATAGGATATGGACAAAAAAGCACTAGCTAGAACTAGCCAGAAAGCTTCCTTTTTTCTAGATATCTTTCAAAGTACTAGAGTACTATGGAGCTACCAGAGAAGAAATCATCTCATCAATTTGTGAAAACTCCAAGTTGCAGTAAAAATCACCATGACAAAAGGTGACCATTTGCAATAGTGGCATGAATATCAGGGAGAAAACCAATAACTTTCTGATCAAATTTAAGGCCTTGTGAGAAGGGATCACATTCCTGTTACTGTAAACTAGACTAAGCTATGAGAGGGAGGACAGCTGTGAAGATACTACACCAAACTGCCTTTTGAACTCCGTGGTGGTCCAGCTGCAGGGTAAAGGCAGTGCCAGAGAGCACACCCGGGATGGTCATTTTGTGGCCTGGACCCCTCTCCCACTCTCCCTCCTCTGGAGCCCCTTCTCACCGAGGAAGAAGGTGTCCCTGGGGTCTGGCTGCAGCATGTTGGCGCTGGGCTCCTCGTGTGGTAGGTGCCCTCCCACATGGCTGGCTGGAGACTGAGGCACATGGGCCACACTGTCCATCTTCAGAGCCGACTCATCTGGGAACAAAGATGTGTGGGGCTCTACCTACCCTTCCCTATCCCAATCTGGTCCCAACCATCAGAACTCAGCCATTTCCCAAAGCAAGTGCCCAGCTCATACCTATGTACAGTGAGATGTGAGCAGAACCAATGACCTCAAACTGCAGACCAGGCAGGAAAGCTCGCCACTATGGGTAGGGACAGGAAAGTGGTGGATCCACAGAGGGCCTTACTTATCTCTAGCGGGTAAGTGCAAGTACAGGGCCTCAGAGGGTAAGGCCAGGCTGGTTGGGGTGGTGCCAGGGAAAGGCCTGGAGAAGAGGCACTGGCAGGTCCAAAAGCCCAAAGGTGTCTCGGGCAGACCAGACCTCCACCGTCTCCCACCCACACTTCCCCTTTGCCAACTTTCCTGGCTTGCTGGTCATGGTTTCTAGACTCACAAACATCCCCCCAGCTTCTGGCTCCACACCGCTGCTGCCTTCCTCCAGTACACACACAGCACTTTCCACCAAATGCCCCTTCTCATGCCCCTTCCATGGCTGCTCCTGAGCCTCTTTGAAGATGATGTGGTTTTTCTCCCACCTCTGACCACCTTTCTGTTGCCATCTTGTCCTGGGCCCTCGTGATCATCAAAATGTACGTGGTGGCTGTCATCATGGGCCAAGTGAGGTTGAGGAAGAAGGTAGGTATTCCGGGGTGGGCATGATGGGGGGCTGCTCACAGCCAGAAGGGAAGTCTGAGGACCTAAAGATGCACAGCCCAAGCGTGGTGGACCCTTGTGCGTCCCAGAGACCTCCAGCTGTTCTGAAATCCTGCAGATTGCTGCCCTGGGCCAGAACTCTGGCATCCTCCTCCCTCCTGGTGCTGCCCTGCCAAGCACCTGCCTCCAGGAGACCTGCCGTGGTCCAGAGAGGAGCGCGGGAACCCTAGGCACCCCAAGCCTTCAGTCAGGTTCAGTCAGTGAGATCTCATATCTGGGCTGAGTGGAAATTCCAACCTCGTCGTGAGTGCACAGAGTCCCACGTACATGCCCAGATCCATGTGGGACCCCTGGATGTTCACAATGTGCAGGCCCGCGTCCCCCACCGCTCCCTGCCCCCACTCTCGCATCCCAGGTCCTACATGAGGACCCACAGTAAATAGGCCCTGAATGAATCTCTAGGAGGGACTGGGATGCCCTGGGACCCCATCTTTGGTGTGTTTTTTAGATGGCTGTGTGCAGCACTCGCTGGGGATATGCTGGCATCCCGAAGCACCTGTGGCTTTGTGTGGTTTTATGGGGGGCAGTTCTTTCCTAAAAGGCACCTTTCCTCACCTTTGTCCGGCCTTGGCACAGAGATGTATGGGTGGGAGTGCTGGGCAGATATCTCACATCTATCCAAGTTCAGCTCCTGGGGCAGGTACAGACAGGATGGCAGGCAGGTGGTGGCTGGAGACCCATCCCATGTGCTGAACATGTCATCCTAATTCTCCCCTGGGACTGAGGATGCAGGCCTTGGGGGCGGGGACAGCTAGCTGTGTCCTTAACTCTGGGGCCAAGGGGTGGGGCACCGTGGGAAGAGCCAAAAGCCTCTGGATTTCCTGCGATTAGTCTGAACTGAGGACACATGCCTCATAGCAAGGGGAATAGGATCCCCATGGTCCCTCTGAAGCCCACTTCCAGTGATGGAAAGGGAAAAGGAATCTTTCGGGGCTCTCTCTGTCCATTGGTCTTTCATGCTGGGAGTCAAGCTTGGCGCTGCCCCCATCTCCTTGCCTTCCCAGGCTTGGGGACTTTGGAAGCTCAATGTGTCGATTTGTAGAGCTAGGAACTTGAGATGTGCCTGGCACATGTCCCAACCAGGAGATCTTTAGGATTTATTTGTGATTGGCAGAACACAGGCACCCCTGACCTCCCTCCTCCTTCTGGAGGTAACACCCCAACATCTGAAATCTCCCATCTGCACTGGCACCTGGCTCCCCAGCCAGTCCTGGGGTGTTGCATCCTGAGGCCCTTTGAAAGGGGGCATGGCAGGTCCCTCAATTGGTAACTGGGTAGGTGTGACCATCCTTAACAGGAATGGCTTAGGGCAGGACTGCATCTGCCTCTGGGGTGGGACCCACCCAGTTGTCCTAAGAAGCTCCTCTGGGGACCCCATTAGAGGAACTCCTGGGTTTGGGAGAATGAGCCACTTGGAAAAAATTGCCAAGAATCAGGATCGCCATGGAGTTAGTGATGTGGTGTGCCAGGCTGTGCTGGGGACCAGAAAGACCACAAGCAGGGGTCCATCCATGCCCACACGACCTTGGGTCTCTCTGCTCCCTCTCTAGAGAGAATCTATGCATGGGGGAGGCTGAGGCAGGGGGAGCTCAGAGCTCAGATTCAGTGTGGAGCTGAGTTTCCACCCAGGCTTGGGAGGCCCATGTGGTTTCCCTTAACTTGATGATGTTGTGTCTGAATGAATCCCAGGTCCTTTGACAGTTAGGGCAGTGACCTGTGGCAAAGCCACGCCTCCAGCTCTAGGAAAGAAACCCAACAGGGATCCACCTCCTCCCCAAACCTTATCATCTCTCCAGGCCAGGCTCAGGAATGAATGTGTGTGATTGGCTGCTGTGGAGACAGTGCAGGACTGAAATTGGACTGTCCAATTTCAGAAAGCAGGTCAAGCTTCTGTCATGTCCTCTGCTCTGGCCTCTTTGGGTTGTGAGTTATATGGGATGAAGCTCACACCCACCCCCCTGATGCATCCCCAGATTCAGTGCCACCCGGAAACACCAGCAGACACACCCAAACTTGGGCACACTGTTTCCAGTTGGGCTGGCGCATAAAATTAATCATAAATCTGCTCCTTTTCAATGCATGATCCAGATACACCTCATAAAGCAAGCTTAATCTTCCAAAATAGAGAACAGCGAAGGAGATTGCCACCTCATAGCTACAAGCCCCACCACGCTGCTCTCCTCCCGGGAAGAGGAAGTGGAAGTTTGGAGTGACAAGGGTGACATCGATTTCCTTGGTGCGTCAAGACTCTGTAGCTCTATGACGTGCAAGTAGAAGTGAAGAAAACAGGAAGACTCACACCACCACAAGAAAGCTGTAACAATACTGTTCTCATTCCTGAACTAGGCAGCATGGCCGTAGCTGCATGCATGCTTACATGTATGCATGTATACATTTTTATATGTGTGTGTAGTATGTGCACACATGTATGTGTTTGTATCAATATGTGCATGTTGGAGGTGCTCATGAACCTGTGCATATGAGCCAGCATCTTCCTTTACTGCTGTCTACATAATCTTCATCATCAGGGTGGGGGACATGTGGGGGTCAGAGGGCAACTTTCAGGACTCTGTTCTCTCTTCTGCTTTATGGGCTTTGGGACTTCAAATCAGGTCGCAGGGTTTATGGAAAAAGCCCTCTCGCCCGCTAAGACATCTCACCAGTCCTGATCCTGGGTCAACAACGGAGACACTGAAGGTGTGGCTCTCCCAAATCCCAGATGGCCTGCATATTGCCCATAACTTCATGACCACAAAGCTTAAGGGGACAAGGGTCTTCATTCTGGCTTAAGCTTCTTGATTACAGTGCCTTGTCCAGCTTGCAGGAGAGCAGAGCAACACTAGGCCGAGGGAGCTGGCCACATCATCTCCATAGGACGGCTGAGGGACAGCGTATGCCAAGTATACTGAGGGATGCCATCTTCCCTAACCAGCTTCCGTCCTTTGTCTGTCCAGGGACTAGCACCAACCACCATGGGCTGGGCATCGTTCCCAACCGACCACCAACTAGACAATCTCCTGCAAGCTTGCTTAGGGACAAACTTAAAATTTAAAAACATGCTTTTAAAATGTAAAGTTAGCTAATAATCTTTTTAAATATATTAACTTTATTCTTAAATTTTTTAAACTTTATTTATCTCATGTGTTTGTGTGAGAGAGAGAGAGGAAAAGAGAGATAGAAGGAGAGAGTGATACATCCCTGTGGAGGACCAAGAGTGACTTCAAAATCATCCTGGATTGCTCCTTCCTCCTTTTTGTTTTGCTCTGAGATTTTCCAGGTGTTGCCCACAAGGGCCAGAAGTACAGGGCACTGCCATTTTCACTTGGCATTTTTATAAGGGGCCTGAGATCCAAACTCAGGACGTTCTGCTTTCAAGACAGAGCCTTAACCCCTGAACCATCTGTCCAGCTCAGCTAAATTTATTCTTAAACTGTATTAACCATGAATTGATGTGTTCTGTGGCCTGTTACTTACCCCCATAGTGCCTCCTATCCCACCCTTCTCCTCTCCCCTCCTGCCTCTTTTCCTCTATCTCCCAAGTCTCCTTACATGTCAACTGATTCACCTCTAGGAGGTCTGCACTCATTAGTGCTTGGGCATCTGTCAGAGTGAACGTGGCCCACCAGAGGGCAGACTGTAGCATTTAGAGACTCTCCCTCTCTTGTCTACACCTGTCTCATATATGGTCGCTGGGGTAGTGTTATGTCTGATGGGATCTTTTGTTCCACAAAAAGTTCAACCATTCATTCTTTACAAATGTGCCTAAAGTTTGAACCTCAACCATTGAGTTGTATCTAACACATGGCAGAAAGAGAGAAGAGGGAACAGTGAGGAAAGAAGGTGCTCATCAGCCTTTGGGGATGGCTGCCATGGCTCAGAAAGACTGTGTTAGCCAGGGTTCTCTGAAGAAACAGAATCTGTAGAATGTAGTATATATCAATCAGTTTATTAAAAAATAACTCACAATAAAAATAGTGTCCTTCAAGGTGGCCGTCGGCAGGAGCCTTTTTCCTAGCTGGAATGTTCCACAAATCCAAAAGATCCCCAGAAGATGGTCTCAAGCCTTTGCTCTTTTGGAGGGTTGAAGACTCTGGTTTCTGACATCCACAAAGAACAGCTGGGCTCCAACGTCATCGGTGAATGGAGAACAGAAACAAGGCCTAGAGGCCATGCTCTAAAGACACCATGAACAGCAACAACATCATGGAAAAGGTGAAGCTCCAAGTCAGTCAAGAATGGAGGCAGCAGCAGCAGCAATTAAGAAGGCCAGATGCTCTAAAGGCTAATAATGGTCACACATAGTAGACTGCACTGCAAGTCGACACAGCATAATGGAAGAGCAAGTCCCTCCTCCTTGCACTTTCTATTATGGGGTCCACCACTGGAAAGTACCACCCACCATGGGCTGGGTTCTCCACAGCAATCAGTCAAGTACCTACAGTCTTGTTTAGGGGCCATTCCAGCCATTAACCTTCCACAGCTGCTCCCAAACAGTCCGCAACTGTCAGGTTGACATTGAAATGTGACTATAATACTTGACAAGGTCAGATGAAGAGCTGATGCTGGCCAGCACCAGCTGTGAGTGCGGCTAGACAGGAACGTGTCTTTCTTCCAGGTGGTCTATGGTACAACGAGCTGATAGACAGAAACCACATGGACTACTTCATCCCCTTCCTGCATCTGGAGTACAGACATGTGAAGATCCCAGCAGGGATCCTCACTCTGCTGCTGTCTCCAAGGGACATCGCTGATCAGATTTTGCTTGGATGTAGTCGGGGAGGGGTGCCCCCCTATACAGGCCTCACCTCTGGGCCTCAGGCCAGGAGCTGCACTCATATGACATGGGCTCACTCTGGGCTGCCTGCAGAGTCTCAGGTTGCTTTGGCCACTCCTCCCTGTCTTTCTTGGCCCAGACCCAGATGGAAAGGTGCCACCCAGGAGTGAAGCTTCTTGTGGCCACCAGGGGGCAGCGCATCCACTCCCCAGCAATCAGCAGAGCCAGCTGTGGTAAACTGGGAGTTTCTGGAAACACCCCTCCACCTTGGAGCAGAACTCACCTAGGGGCATAAAGGATGTGTGGTGGTATATGGGGTGGGGGTCTGACTAGCCCAGATTCCAGAGCGCACATTGAACCCCATTGAAGAACAGAAAGTGTGAGGGGACAATATCTCAGTGTGTGGATGTGTTGGCCAGGTGCCCAGAAGCCCCAGGCAAAAGGGAGGGGCCGGCTGTCTTAGCTGGGTCTGAGTGTGTGACTTGCAACCAGACAGGTGCCTGTGTGTGGTTTTACCAGAAATGAACCCTGCTAGCCCGGCCCCAAAAACCCACTGAAACATCAGGTGAAGGGCAGCCCTGTCAGGGCATCTTGGCAGCCAGCACTTGGGAGGAGGAAGCAGGAGGATCAGGAGTTCAAGGTAACACGGGGCTTCATAGATCAAACTTTATTTAATGATCAAAACCCACCCAGGATTCAGACTGGGGACATCCCGTCCACACTCACAGCTCCCCATGCAGTGGATATTTGCATGAAGACAACCTCAGACACTGAGACAACCACAAAGGTAGTGTGGCCACACAGCTCAATGGACAGCTTAGGGGTCCAAGGCCTCTGTAATGATCCTGGGAGGATCCACCGAAGCATTCAGAGCACAGAGCGCTGAACAGTTCATGTGTTCAACAGAGGCAGCCCTAAGGTCCCTCTGACCATGGCTGGGACTCATGTGGAATCTTCTGGATATAGGTGTCCAAGTCCATCTCTTCTTGGCTCGGCCAGAATCTCAGGTGGGTTTCAGACCTTCATGGTGTTGCGTGATGGCAGAGTGACTTCCTCCTTTCCGGCACCAAAGGTCCTGAAGACATCTGTGAGTGGTTCTGAACAGCCACTTCATCCAGGATCCAAGAGATGAAGGCACACGTGTAACTCACACACAAACAGAGTGGCCAGGGACCCAGGCCATGAGTTGTCTCAGTCCTAAAAAGGACACTGAGTCTCCAAGTTCACCTGGGAGCTGTCAGCCGTGTGTCTCGGGGATCGCAGGTAGGAGGCCACCTTCCAGATGATCAGCAAAGCCATGGAGAGGCAGGGCAACTGCGCCAGGACATAGGCCAATGAGCAGATGGGAGCTCGCAGCTTGCCTAGATAGGCCACAGTGTGCACCATGCGTCCAGAGAGGAAGATGAGAAAGTGCATCCAGGCGACAAAAGGGTGCGGTCCCAGGAAGGAGTAGATGAGGCCCAGGAAAAGGAAGGGGTAGATGGTCTCCATGTCATTCCGGTGAGCTCTGCAGAAGTGGCAAAAGGGTATAGAGTTAGCTGGGCATTTGGTCTCAGGCTATGTGTGCCACTGAACGTTTAAGGAGGGTGAGTGGCTGGGAGACCCCCTCAAGGGAAACCTCTACCAAGTGGCTGGTGGGAGACCAGTCTCACTCAGCAGCCCAGACCAGCTGGGACTCAATGCAATCCTCCTGTCTGGAGGCTCCTGGTCCTTCTCCAGGATCAGACCTCTCTAAATATAGCAAGAGTTGAGGGTGGTCATCTGCATTAGGTCCTGGTTTAGCTTCTGAAATTCTGCTAGTATGCAGACTGGCACCTAGCATACCATAGGCGCTCATTAAGTGATGGATGTATGGATGGATGTATGGATGGATGATGGATGAAGTCCATAAGGAAAATTTATTACCATAATTCTTGGAGAAAGGGAAGAGCAGGATATTCCCTTCCTATGACACATCCCCTACACACTCTTAAAACCACGAGCGTGCATATTATTGTCAACCGCTAAGGAAAACAGTGAATTGCTATTTCTCTATTGAAGCGTCTGTCCTACCCATCTCTGCCTGTGATGCACCAGAACCTGTTGAAAGCCCTGTGCCAGCTTCTCCCCTGTCTTACCACTGAGCACTTGGCCCAGCCTCCCTGATCCTGGGACGCCTGTGACAGACAACCCATCCCTCTCTGGGAGTGGTCCTCCCACCCCTCTTGCCTGAGCTGACAGAGCAACAGACCCAAGCTCACACACTGCTCCAGTTCTCCAAGCCAACTGTGTGGGGGTCTTGTGATTTTGCTGAGATAAGGTCTCCCTGGGTATCCCAGACCAGCCTGGAACTCAGTGTAATCCTCCTGCCTCAGCCCCCTCAGTGCTCTCTACCCCATAATGCAGCTAGGTTTTTGCTTTGGTTGTCTTACTGTCACCCAGGCTGGGCTCAAGGAAGTAAACTGAGGGAGACCTGGAACCCCTGATCTTACTGTCTGGATCCCAGGTATGGGCCACCACACTTGCTTGGTTGGGGGACTGGAGTAGTAGCAGAAGGATGCCAGGTAAAATTGCCAGGCATAGACAACAACCTGCACTTCCAGCCCTGGAAGGCAAAAACTGGCAGATCCCAGAGCAAAGCCATAACGACGAAGAGCAATCAGGATTATTCCAGAGTCATCCTTGGGCAGCCATAGGCTCACAAATACCCATGCACAAAAAAAAGTAAAATCTTTAAACAAATTCAAACAACATTTCAAAAATAAAAGACAACTAAAAATAAGATTTGTTTTTAAACGAGATTTCCTGAGGTGGAAGGCACTTCTAAGATAATGTCCTCTGGAAAACATGTGAGCCCCAAGCTGGGCCAATCCACTCTTCCTATCCTTTGTAAGACTGAGAGGAAAGTCACAGAAATCCCTTAAAGGCCATGGTTTTAGTGTTTTCTTAGCTATCATCGGAAAGAATATTGTTCCAAGTGGCCTAGGGGACATAAACCTGAGAAAAAGAAGAATGGCCTACTTACCCAGACATTTATTTTTACTTTCCTTGTGGCAAGGATCCACCCCTTGTTCGCTTAATCTGTTTGATGTTCCTTTATCATCAGCAACTATGCAGGTGGACTGCAACACTGACCTTGAACTTCAGATCTTCCTTCCTTCATCCCTGGGGTAACAGGAGCCCTGAACTTTGTCTGAGTCATGAGCACATTTTTCCCACATGAATGTAACGAGTGGATGAAGACAGCCCGAAGGCCATTTCAGCGGACTCACCTAAGACAGCGCTCCACGTCGGGGTCACTCCGGCAGTACTGGGGACCTCCATGTCTCAGGGCGTCCTCAGGGTTAGCAAAGGCCTGAAACATCAGGAAAGATAGTAGAGTGCTTGTCCCGCACTGTCTCCACAGCAGCCACTCACACACCCATTCATTCCTTAGCCTGGCTGGGAAGGGGCGGATCCTTGGTGGATTTCCTGCCTACAGCTGGAGGCGGGGCTTTGCCACAGGGCACTGCCCTAACTTGCTAGAGGACCTGGGATTCATTCAAACACAACACAGTCAAGTTAACAGAAACCACATGGGGCCTCCCATGCCTGGGTGTAAACTCAGCTCCACATTGACTCTGAGCTCCCCCTGCCTCAGCCTCCCCATCTATAGATTCCCTCTGGAGAGGGAGCAAAGAGACCCGAGGTCGTGTGGGCGTGGATGGACCCCTGCTTGTGGTTTTTCTGGTCCCCAACACAGTCCAGCAAAGCCACACCACTGACTCCATGGCCATCCTGATTCTTGGCAATTTTTTCAAGTGGCTCATCCACCTAAACCTAGGCTTTTCTCTAATGGGGTCCCCAGAGGGGCTCCTTAGGACAACTGTGTGGGCCCCACCACTGAGCTAGATGCAGCCCTGCCCTAAACCATTCCTGTTCATGATGGTCACACCTACCTTACCAGTTGGGGATCCTGCCATGCCCCCTTTCAAAGGGCCTCAGGATGCAACACCCCAGGTCTGGCTGGGGAGCCAGGTGCCAGTGCAGATGGGAGATTTCAGATGTTGGGGTGTTACCTCCAGAAGAAGGGGTGGAGGTCAGGGGTGACTGTGTTCTTCTGTCAATCACAAATAAATTCTAAAAATCTCCTGGTCATGCCATGTGCCAGACAGTGACATCTCAAGCTCCTATCTTTATAAAAGGACACATTGAGCTTCTAATTTGTCTAAAGTACCCAAGACTGGAAAGGCAAGGAGATTTGGGCAGCACCAAACCTGATTTCCAGCATGAAACACCAATGGACAAAGAGAGCCACGAAAGATTCCTTTTTCCTTTCCATCAGGTAAAGCATAGGCTGTGTGCACTGGAAGTAGGGTTCAGAGGGGCCGTGGGGACCCTATTCCTCTCGTCATGGGTATGTGTCCTCAGTCCAGACTCATCCCAGGAAATCCAGAGGCTTTTGTCTCTTCCCACAATGCCCCACTCCTTGGCCCCAGAATTAAGGGCACAGTTAGCTGTCCCTGCCCCCCAGGCCTGCATCCTCAGTCCCTGGGGAGAATTAGGATGACATGTTCAATACACAGGATGGGTCTCCAGCCACCACCTGCCTGCCATCCTCTCTGTACCTGCCCCAGGGGCTGAACTTGGCTGAAGGTGAGATATCTGCTCAGCCCTCCCATCCATATATCTCTGTGCCAAGGCCAAACAAAGATGAGGAAAGGAGCCTTTTCAGGAGAGAACTGCCCCCCCCCCCGCAAACCTACAGGTCTTCGGGATGCCAGAATATCCCCAGCGAGCACTGCACACAGCCATCTAAAAAACACACCAAAGATGGAGTCCCAGGACATCCCAGCCTCGCCTATAGGTTCAGTCTGGACACATTTACTGTGGGTCCTGATGCACGACCTGGGCGGGACGAGCGGGGGAGGTGAGCAGGGGGGTAAGTGTGCCCATTATGTCCATCCTGGGGTCCCACAGGGATCTGGGCCTGTATGTGGGAGACTCTGCACTCACTCACGATGAGTGGGAATTCTGACTCAGCCCAGATATGAGGTCTCCCTGACTGAAAAGTGCCATTTCAGAAGGCTTGGGGCACCCAGGGTTCCCGGGCGCCTCTCCAGACAGTGTCGGGTCTCCTGGAGGCAGGCGCTTGGCAGGGCAGCACCAGGAGGGAGGAGGATGCTGAGCTCTGGCCCAGGGCAGCAATCTGCAGGGTTTCAGAAGAGCTGGATGCCTCTGGGACACACTTGGGCTGTGTGTCTTTAGGTCCTCAGACCTTTCCGGCTGTGAGCAGCCCCCAATTGTGCCCACCCCGGAACACCTACCTTCTTTCGCAGCCGCACTTGGCCTGTAATGACAGCCACCAAGTACATCTTGATGATCAGGAGAGCGCTACACAGAAGGAAGGCCGCCAGCGCCTGGTTGCTGGCCATGGCTATGCAAGGCGAGGGCATCTTTGCGGGCTGCAGCTTGCAAACTATCTAATGGCTGAGGAGGAGGAGGCTGAGCCAGTAATAAAGAGATGGCCTGCACCCACCCACTATTCCACCCTCCCCACCCCTGAGCCCCTGGCTTTTGGGAGGAGCTTTTCGGAAGGTGTGTCTATCACCCAGCCCTGGCTTGGCCCACCCTCCCTTGGAATCCAATCACAGCAGAGTCTGTCTTCTGACATGATGGCCCAGCTGAGCCATCTGTGGAGATCTGGGTTTGGAGAGCACATGGCTAATCTGACATCACTTTCCCAAGGGGCAGGGCAGGGGGAAGAATGATGCCATTTACTGTGGCTCCTCCTCAGTCATCCAAATTGGTGGCGTGCAAACAGGAAGGAAGGAGACAGATTCTCCCCACATCCTCCATCGGGGCCACAACTCTTCCCCCACTGCTGGAATCACCCTGAAGGAGCACCCCGCTGTGGAACTGGCTCCAATCCTCCCTGAGATTAGGGGCCAACTTTGCTATGAAGGGATTAGGGAGATGAAGTCTCCATATCCAACAACTTGATCTCTAGCCCACATGAGCCCAAGAGCAACTGGTTTGATCCCCAATGTGAGTTAACCAATTAGTTTGTTTCTTGCCTGCTTTTCATGGTGGCGCCCTAGCCCGCCATGTCTTTAGTGCCATGAGTTCTGTTTTGTGCCTGTTTCTCATGCATTCCAAGAGTTCCTCGCTGCTCATGGATTCCATGCTTTGGGTCCATGAGTTCTCCAGGGCATCCTACCCCCTCATCGCACTCCAGTTCTGTATTTCCGGAGTTCCAACCTTTCTCTCCTCTGACTGAAATGCCTATACTTCCAGCCATGGTGGGCAGAGCCTGGGAAATCTCAGAGGGAACAAAAGAGGGGGCAGAAGCAATCCAGAATAATTCCTGAAGTCACCCTTGGTCTTTCACCGGGACACACAGTGCCCTCTGATACACACATACACACACACACACACACACACACACACACACACACTAAATAAAATTTTTAAAAGTTTCAAGGTCATAGGCTGAGGAGATGGCTCAGGGTTAAAGTCTTTGCTTAGAAGATCTTAGGTTAAAAATGCTGGCAGACATGGAGGTCGCCTATATTTCTGTTGCTGGAAAGCAGAAAGTGGAAAACCCCAGAGCAAAGCAGTAAGGAGGTAGAACAAAAATCCAGAATGATTCCCATCCCTAAGGATGTTACCCATAGGCCTCTACAGCCCCCCACCCCCATTTTTCCACACGTCCTTCAACATCATCCTCAGCCACATAGTGTACATAAGACCCCATCTCAAAAAAGTAGGGGTTGTGGTGTTGGCAAGATAACTCAGCAGGATTTCAAACTTGTTCTCAAGCTTTAAGACCTGAATTCAGTTCCTGGGAACCCACATGGCAGAAGGAGAGAAGCGATTTCCAAAACTTGTCCTTTGAAATTCACCTCTGTGCAATGAATTGCATGTATACATGTGCCTCTCTCTCTCTCTCCCTCTCTCTAATAAAGAAATAAAATATTTAAAAAGAAGTGACAAAAATTGGGTAAAGAGCCACGGATAAGGTACCCAGTTATAGAGCTCAGTTGCGGTCTCAGGGACCAATCATGTTTGGAGAGGACCCTATGCCTCAGGGTCCCACAGACCCAGTGCTTTGGGTTCCAACCCTAAGCCTCTAAGCTGCCAAGCCTGTGCTCTGAGAACCACTTTTGTCAAAGACCCAGACTGCAGGCCTGCAGCAGACTAATCAGTGATGCCCCTGCACACAATGAGAAAAGTCTTCATCCCTGCTCCTGGGTCTGCGAATCTGAAAGAAAACTGACTTCTGAAAGTTGTCTTCTGTTTCACCCATGCCCCATGGCATGCATCCTCTCTCTCGGTCTCTCTCTCTATAACTATCTCATTCAAATACATAAATAAATGAATAAATATTCTTAAAAAGGGATGCTGAGGGCTGGAGAGATGAGGTTGAGACTCTGCATCAGAAGCAAGAGGTACTGAGTTCAGATCTCAGATCTCATGTAAAAAATGCCAAGCAAGAAACAGTGGCGGCCTACACACCCAAACTCAGGCTCACTGTGTCCAGTTGGGCTGGCACATGAAATTAACCAAAAATCCCTTTCTTTTCAAATCATAATCCAGACATGCCTCATAAAGCAAGCTTAATCTTCCAAAACACACAACAGTAAAGGAGATTGCCACCTTGTAATTCCCTATCCAGCTACAAGCTGGGCCACAGTGCTCCCCTCCCAGGAAGAGGAAGTGGAAGTCTGCAGTGACACGGGGGACATCGCTTTCCATGGTGCATCAAGACACTATAGCTCTATCATGTGCAAGTAGAAGTGAAGAAAATGGAAAGACTCATGACAACATAAGAAAGCTGTAACATTATTGTTCTCACTTCTGATTTATATTTCTCACTTATATATTTAGGAATGGGGAGAAGGAAGGCACATGCGTGCATTCCATAGCACATGGGTGGAGTCACAGGACAACTCTTTTGGAAGTCAGTTCGCTGCTACCATGTGGGTTTCCAGGGATTGAAATTAGTTACAGGTTTGTGGGTAAGCAACTTACCATTCAGTCATCTCACTAGCCCCACAATTATGCCTTATCATACTTTTGTGTTGTGTATTATGTGTATAAGTATACATGTGTGCTATGTGTGTATTTGTAGTGTAGTATGTGTATGTGGTATGTTTGTGTATGTGTATATACGTGGCGTGTGTGCCCTCTGGTGTGGATATATGTAAGGGGTATGTATGTACTGTGTTATACATATATATGTGTGTGTGTCTATGTGTACTATGTGTGATATGTATTTATGCATTATGTGTAGTGTGTGTGTATGTGTGATACGTGGTGCATGTATATATTATGTGTGTACTGAGATGTGTGTACATTCATGTGGCTTGTGTGTATGTTGTGTGGTGTGTATGTGTATATGTATTATGTGTGGTATGCGTGTGTGGAGGTTTGTGTATATGTGTGTGGTGCCTGTGTGTGTTGTGTTGTGTGTGTATGTGTGTACGTATTGTACGTGGTATGTTGTGTGGAGGTGTGTGAGTATGTGTATGGTGCCTATTTCTGGTGCATGCGTGTGTGCTCCTGTGAGTGGATACAAGTGGGTGTTCATGTGTGACCATACACACAAAGGCCAGAAGTGGTCCCCAGGTGTCTGCCTCTTCCACTCTCCATCCTATTTTTTGAGACCTGGCTGGCCAGTGAGCCCCTGGAACCAGCTGTCTCCAACTACACAGCCAGTGCTGAGGCAGGTCTACGGCTGAGCAAGGGCTTTTCACTGAGTACCAGGGATTCAAACTCAGGTCTCAGGCTTGCAGGCCAGTACTCGGCCACGGACCCTCGCCCAGCACCGGCTATAGCTGCTTTAAGAACCAAGACCCAGCTGGGCCTGGCTCCTGTGGCAGCATTTACACAACCCCCATGTGCAATGCAACATGCTGAGGGGCCCGTAAGTGAGCGCTCAACTTTACTCTTCAAGACTCAATAAACACTCAGCCCCATTGAGAAAAGCCAGGAAGTAGCTCATCTGCAAATGCCCCCAATCCACAGCCAGAGGGGGGAGCTTGATGGGGGGAGTTACACAACACCCTCCATGCCTGGTGACACTAACAGCCTTTCCCACAAGAGTTGAGCACATAGGGTCAGGATTGCATGTGCAAAGGCCGAAGCCTCCAGTCACTGGGGTGTTGTGCAGTGTGTTAGTGGTGCTGGGGTTGGGGGCTCCTCACCCTGGCTGTCAGCTAACCATGAACATCGTCCAGAGCTCAGGCCACAGCGTGATCTGAGATGATTCTCTCTCTCTCTCTGCGTCTCTCTCTCTCTCCAGCTAGACCAGTAGCCCCAGATATTCACCCACCTTCCATTCCTCTTTCCAGTCCACATGCTGACTCCCTCAGCTCTTCATGCCACTGTGGTGCAGCTGATTGGACAGCAGAGCACTCACCCGAGCCAGCCGGTAGCCAGGAGAGCCTACTGCCAAGTGGCGACTGCCAAGTGGTGTCACCAGCACAGAATGTGCCCAGGGAGCGTCCCCTGGACAGGGTCTTCACTGATGGACAGCCACACTCAGAGGGGGTGGAGCCAGAGTGGTAGGGAAGCTTGGGACTGGGGATGATAGAAGTCCTTTTGGAAACAGGCTTTGGATCCGGATTGGCCTGGACTCCTCACCATACCATGCTGGAGAAACATATGGGTCCCAGACATACCAACCAGGGGGCCCTGATCCCAGAATCCTCAGGGGGCACCTCTGCCCCCAACCCCAGCAGTAACCCCTGAACACCCACATACTGTGGGGGATCCAATGGTCTAGAGCTCTTCCTGCCCTCTGGGGCCCTTTGTTTTTTTTTTGTTTTTTGTTTTTTTTTTTGCACTTTCTTTTTTTTAATTTTTTTTATTATTTATTCAATTGTGCTTGTATGCACGTGTGTATATCTATGTGTGTGTGTGTGTGTGTGTGTGTGTGTGTGTGTATAGAATCATGGGCGAATTGGGGAACCACCATGGACCGCCTCCACCTCCTCCTTGTTTACTCTGCCCCAGGATTCACAGGCTCTGCCCTACCAAGACCAGAAATGCAGGTCGCCCCCGCTTCTGCCCAGCATCTACACGTGAGGTCTAGGATCTGAACTCAGGACTTTCTGCCTGCAAGACAGAAGCTTAACCCCTGAGCCACCTCTACAGCCCCCCTCTTTGGCCCTTTGACCTGAGGACATTTTATGTGCATGGTCCCGCCATGGCTCCCCTCTATCTTCACCTATCCATGTCTTCACTACACTCTCCTCCACTACTCCCCTACACCCCCTGCTTGTGCAACTCTCCCCTCTGCTATCGCTGCTCCATGACTCCCTCATGCCCCGTCTCCATGCCCACCTTGCCTCAGGAGTCTGACCCTTATCAGTCCACACAAGCCCCTGCCTGCCGGCAGACCCCCCTCCCCAAGTGCATTTGGGACCAGTGTCTTCTTGTGGGGTGGCTGGGACCATGTGAGCCACTTGAGCCTCGTGCCACTGCAGGCATGTTGGTGGGCAGCAGCTGAGACCTGCACCCTGGGGGAAAGGGGACCAGACACCAGGGGCTCAGCAGGGACAGGCTGAGCAGAAGACAGAGCCAAGAGATGGTGCTCTTGCTACAGCCCGGACCAGGACAGCAATGAAACAAACAACTGTGACATATATGCAAGGACTTTGTTGACTGACTGGCTGTTTGTTTGCTTGTTTGTTTGTTTGTTTTTGAGATGGGGTCTCATGTAGACAAGGATAACCTTAAACTTCTGATCCTCCTGCCTCCACTTTTGGAGTGCTGTGATGACAGGCAAGCGCCCACCATACTAATCAGTGTGGTTAGAGGTCACTGGTGTATGGTTAGGCAAGCACGTTCCAAGCTGGCCTGCATCCCCAGCCTTCCCCACAGTAGATTCAGCCAGCCATGAAGATGCAGATACAGCTACATACACAAGGGGTGGAGAGATAGCTCAGGGGTTAAGACCCTGCCTTGAAAGCAGAAGGTCCTGAGTTCAGATCCCAAGTCCCATGACAAAAAAATCCCCCCCCAAAAAACAAAAAAACCAACAGGTGTAAAGGGCTGCAGCCTGTGCTTCCAGTTCTGGTGGGCGGAGCCTGGATAATCCCAGAGGGAAGCAAGAAGGAGGTAGAAGCAATCCAGGATGATTCCCAAAGTCACCCTTGGTCTTTCACAGGAACACACAGTGCCTTCTGACACACACACACACAGACACACACACACACACACACACACACACACACAACAACAACAAGAACCACACACCCCCATGGAGCAGGCGCTGTCAATCTGGTGCCACAAGACACTTGTGGCCTCCAGTGTCCTCGCTGGGCCCAGCTGGGTGTTCTGCCCTCTCCACGGCGCCTCCAATCACTGATTACAGAGCCAGGGCATGTCCTTGGGGTGGGGGTGGAGGGCAGAATTGAACCCCAGAGGAGCAGCTGAAAGTGCAGAAGGCGGAGCATCCTGCACAAAGTCCGTGTGCCACTCTCAACGTCTGTGTCCCCAGCCGGGCATTGTGTCAGCGTGGGCCTGGCCTCCCCAGCTGGCACCTCCCTCCCTCTCCTCTGACCTTGTCCCCAGACTCCTCAGGCCTGTGGCTCATCTAGTGACGGCTTTGGCCACGTCACACTGGAGGCCTCGTCGGCCCCTATATCTGAGGTTGCTTCGGGCCTCTAGCTGCCTCCTGTCTCTGTGGAGCATGACTCAGGCAGGGTGGGATGGGGGGCATCCACGTTCGTGTAATTGCTGCTCTTACTCAACCCACAGCCCCGTGGAGCACTCCTCACCTTCTTAGCTGTCCGAAGGCCAGTGTGGTCAGACTTGAGCCCAAAGATCCCCTTCTCTCGGGGTTGTTCCATGGTTCAGGAGGGTGACACAGGGAAAGAGAGCCCTCCAGATGCCCGTGTGCTGCCCGCTGATGCCCACTGAAGGCGTCTCTGCCCCCTCAACCCCTCCCTCCCTTTCTCTCAGTTCTCCCTCTCTAACCACGAGCTGACTTCATAACCAAACAGCGATGGGACATAGGGTTTTCTAGGAGATAACTGTTTCTAAGAGCAGATCATTCATTTGTCCATTCATGTGTTCATTCTAGGATCCATCCATCCATTCATTTGTTCAGCATCGATCCATTCATCCGTTTTGTTCATTCATTCACCCATTCATCCATTCATTCATTCATTCACCCATTCATCCATCCATTCATTCATTCATTGCTACATCCCTTCCTTTTTTCATCCTTTCATGGCAAGTTGTTAGAGCAGTTAAAAACACAGATTCAGGGCTGGAGAGGTGGCTCAAGAGCTAAGACTCTGCCTCACAAGCAGAAGGTCCTGAGTTCAAATGCCAGGTCCCATGTAAAAACATCAAGCAGAAAGGATGGTGGCCAGTACTTCCTGCCCTGGTGGACAGAGCCTGGGAAATCCCAGAGTGAGGTAAGAAGAAGCAATCCAGGATTATTCCAGAAATCACCATTAGTCCTACACAGAGATACCCAGTGCCCTCTGACAGACAAACACACACACACACACATACATGTTCCGCTCCCTCTTCAGATCCCGCCTTTGCTCCGTTCCCAGAGAGTTAGTCGGGCAGATGTCGTGTGACTACATAATCAATAAATTTTTTCCATTCCTTGTCGGCAGCATGGTGAATCCACCCTTCCTTTGTTTTATTTGTTTTTCTACTTTTACAAGCACACTGAGTATGCATCCCAGCCTCCCTTCCCTCTCCTCTCCCTTCCATCCCCTCCCTTCCCTTCACTACTCACCCTTCCTTAAAAAAAGAACAAAGAACCTTACACAGAGGATTAAGGCAAGATTTCCTAATGGAGAAAAAGAACTCACAGTGTCAGAGGGGGGCAAGGGGCCCCCACTGGCTGGCAACATCAGGCATTGAGCTTTTCCTTATTGGTTTGTTTTAGTATTTTTTAAACTGAATGAGCTTTTGTTCTCCCCTTGTCTGATTGGTGTGTTCTTATGGGGGCTCAACTGAGGTTGAACTGTGTCTTTGAGGAATTTGTCTACATTGGAGAAGCTCATTTACATATTCGTCATGAACACAGGGCTGGGGAAGTTGGGTTCCTTATCTCTAGGGGGGCTGGAGCCCCATGAGTGGCAGGGTATGTGTAATCCCAGCAGAACACTCTAGGAAAATAAAGGCAAAATTTATTAGAGGAGAGAAGGATGGAACTCACAGATAGACAGTCCATGAGGGGCAAGGGAACCCTGGAGGACTCATGGACTCCAGGTATCTACATCTCTGGGGTCTCTACATCTCATTGGTCTGTTCATATTGGGGCACAACCCAGTTGATCTTGTGACATGTCTCTGTGTGTGTGTGTGTGTGTGTGTGTGTGTGTGTGTGTGTGTGTGTGTGTCTGTGTCTGTGTTTCTGTGTGTGTGTCTGTATGTCTGTGGAGGTACAAGGATGACTTCAGGAATATCCTGGATTGCTCTACCTCCTTGTTTCCCTCAAAGGTTTCCTAGGCTCTGTCTTGCAAGGCTGGAAGTGCAGGATCTGGGATCAGAACTCAGGACCTTCTTCTAGTGAAGCAGAGTCTTGACCCCTGAGCCATCTCTTAAGCCCCATCCCGGTGTTTCAATAGATGCCCAGACTCAAGAAGAGCCCAGCTGTCCTCATGTGGGGATCGTCCCCCCATTGCTCACCCATCTTCCTCTGAACTTTCAGTGTCCTGCAAGGTGTCTAGAGACAGCTCTGAAAGACAAGCTCCTCCTAGGCTGGCAGCAGCTGAAGCCTTTTCTTTCCCCCAGCAAGAGCTTCCTGGGGAAATTCCAGTGACAGGGTGTATTGTTCAGTGGGGGAAGCCAAAGGGAGGGGACAAAACTTCTTTACTGGGGCCAGGACAGCTGCATGGAAGAGGGGTAGAAGAGAAGCTGGGGGGGATGGGAGCGAGGAGAATGTGGGATGGGTGGGGTGCTCTGGCCAGTTATCTCTTCCTTGGACACCATCCAGCTCATCCGAACTTAACCACTTCTAAAAACCCCCCTCCAGGATTTTTTTCTGCCTTTCATGTGTGCACATGTTTGCTTGCATGTGTGGGTGCGGGTGTACATGCTTGTCAGTGCTATATTTTTTTGTTTTTTAAATAGCCAGGTTGTTTTAACTTTTTATCTATGTATCTGTCTATCATCTATCTATCTATCTATCTATCTATCTATCTATCTATCTATCTATCTATCTATCTATCTGCCTATCCATCTATCTATCTATCTATCTATCTATCTATCTATCTATCTATCTATCTATCTATCATCTATCTATCTGCCTATCTATCTATCTATCTATCTCTGTGTATGTGTGTGTGTGTGTGTGTGTGCACCAGAGAGCACTATGGGTCCCTGTGGAGGACCAAGGGTGACTTTGGGAATCATCCTGAATTGCTTCTCCCTCCTTTTTGTTTCCCTCTGGGATTTCCCAGGCTTCACCTTCTGGAGCCTGAATTGCAGGCCACCTCTATTTGCAACTGGCTTTTCCTACATGGGACCTGGGATTGAAACTCAAGATCTTCTGCTTAGGGGGTAGAGTCTTAACCTCTGAGCCGTCTCTCCAGCCCTATGTCCAGTTTCTTGTATTCAGAAGTTGAAGATAGAAGCAGAAGGTCCTGAGGTCAGATCCCATATCCCACATAAAGCAAGCCAAACAGAAAGGTTACAAACCCTGGTGGGCAGAACCTGAGAAATCCCAGATTGAAGCAAGAAGGAAGTAAAGCAATCCATGATGATTCCCTGAGACACCCTGGGTGACAGTCCCCTCTGACACACAGACACACAAAATAAATAAAATATTTAAATGATATATTTCTTAATAAAAGAAAAATAGAACAACCATAGAGGATTAAGGCAGATTTTTTTAAG
Organism: Typhlomys cinereus; assembly: GCA_023101885.1. NCBI lineage: Eukaryota > Metazoa > Chordata > Mammalia > Rodentia > Platacanthomyidae > Typhlomys > Typhlomys cinereus. The sequence goes on along the minus strand of JALPQD010000295.1, from coordinate 1,795,841 downwards.
AGGTGAGAAGGGAGTTCACGGATATGGAATCCATGAGGGACAAGGAAGCCAGAGATAGATCAGGGGTATTTATGAAGTGAGGCAGACCTGGCAAAAGTGGCTTTTCCTCACTGGTCAGCTCCAGTTTCTGCAACCCTGATTGGAGCTGTTGGTCCCCTACATCTCACTAGTCTGTTCATATTGGGCTCAGCCAGGATGATCTTGTAGGGGACCTCATGATCTGCTCATGATTGAGGAACTTATCTGCAAGGAAGAGCTCACCTACACACTCTTTCAGATTAAAACCAGTTCCTCATGACAGGCAGGACACTCCTTCAGGATAATCCTAGCATGGGGGATGGTGATCAAAGACCTTCCCAACATGGTCTTTCCAGTCTGTCTAAACTACCCAGCAACATTATCCCTCTCTCACCAGCAAAGTGCCATTGTGCAGCCTCCAGATATTCTCACTGGAGGGCAGGAGATCAACACACAGATTCCGGGTGACACAGTTCAGACCCCAGATTGTGTCTACACCTCCCCCCCATTTCCTACTCACTTTAATCTGACTCTTGGAATAGCACTGCATGTAATCAAAGTGGCCCACTTTGTCCATGCCATAATTTGAGTGTTATTTGAGACATTTAATCTGTGTAGGGGCATGGAGTTGGGTAAGGTCACAGCAGCAGAGACAGTAGCTGGGACCCCTGGCCTATGTGCCCATGCCTATCACCATGTGGTGTTGTTAGGGATTTGGGGGTTATCCAGAGATTCACCATAGACCAAAGGTTAAAAATAAATGACTGAGAGCTTTCTGAGAGAGAGGGAGAGACTGGTACCAGGGATTGCACACACGGGCAGGGTGATGTGTGTGCAGTCCAGAATTAGGTCTCCACACAGTTTTTATAGACAAGGGACAAAGGAGGTTGCAAGACCCTCCTTGGGTGCAGATCCACCAGTTGACTTGTGGACAGCAGCAAAACAGTGCAGCAGGCAGTGTTTTACATTCTTATCAGCATGCAGGCTTCTTGCAGGTCCTCTGGCAGAATGGCATTCCACAGGGGAATTCTTGAGAACTGGAGGGAAGTGGGCATTTTCATTGCCTGCAAGCAATTTCTCAGACTTAGTTCTTGTGTTTGTAATCAAAGACTAAAACCAGAACCTTTGTAGAGGAGTAAGGTAGAGTTTATTAGATGAGGGAAGGAACCAGTGGCCTTCATATATGGAGTACGATGAGGGGTGAGGGCGCCCTCTAATGACTGGCAGGGTCAGGTATAGTTGTGTACATATTTTTTTTATTTTATTTATTTATATGTGTGTGTGTGTGTGTGTGTGTGTGTGTGTGTGTGTGTGTCTCAGAGGGCACTATGTGTTTCTGTTGAATACCAAGTGTGACTTTGGGAGTCATCTAGATCGTTTGTGCCTCCTTTTTGTTTTTTTGTTTTGTTTTTTTTTTGGTCTGGGATTTCCCAGGCTCCACACACAAGAGCGGGAGACACAGGCTGCCATTTCTACCAGGCATTTTCACATGGGACCTGGGATCCGATCTCAGGACCTACTGCTTGGGAGACAGAGTATTAAGCCCTGACCCATCACTCCAACCCATGATTGGAGCTTTTTTGATCATGTACATATCATTGGTCTATCCACCTTGGGGCCCAATCAGTTGATCTTTTGGTGGGGCTGGAGATCAAGTTGTTTCTTTGGTGGGTTTAGCTTGTTGGATATGGAGAGCTCATCTCCATATCCTTTCATGGGGACTTTGGCTATCTTCTCTCTGAGGAGGATTGGAGTAGGTTCCTCAGCAGGGGGTATTCCTTAGGGTGATCTCAAAAGCAGGGGATGATGTTCTGGAATTTCAAAGACCTTCGCAGACCATCCCAGCATGTCTGCTCTAAACCTGTGTAGAATTAGTCACTATGCCAGAGTGCCCTTCAAGCTCTTTTCAATCCTTATCAAACTCACTTGCCAAACACTTCCAGCACTGTAGTAAGCCAAACCATTTTGTGTCTGGGGAGATGGCTCAGTGTGTAAAGTGTTGCTGGGCAAGCATAAGATCTGAGTTCAATTCCGAGCATACAAGGAAAAAAGCCAAGTGACTGGGCACATGTGCAGATGCCCAGAACTGGAGAGGCAGAGACGAGCAGATGGATGGGCTTGTGGGACAGACCCCGAGCCCCAGGTCCAGCAGGAGACCCCTGCTAGAAAAACAAGGAGGAGAGTGATTGAGCAAGATGTTGACCTCCAGTCTCTACAAATATCTGTATATGAAACACACACACACACACATGCTCCTTCTAAGCTCTAAAACTATTTATGACTTGGTGCAAGGATTGAATCCACCCCAGGTCCTTAGGAAAACTTAGATACAGATCTTCCAATGTATAAACACCATATGCAGTATATCTCAACCACCCCTTCTTAGAGGGCAACCCCTCCCTTCAATTTCCATCTCAGAATTATGATTTCATCCAAGTCACATTGTGCACCCCACATATGATGGTGAAGGCAGGGGTCTCCCTCCATGGCCCATTGGGGCAGGTCCACTGACCCTTGTTGACTGATGCCCTGTCTTGTGGCCCAGGGGCCCATGTCTACACAGTGACAGGGTCTCACAGCCACAAGCTGTTTCAGTTCTTCAAGGAACAACAGCTATCAAGTCGATTTCTTTCTGGTTTTGTTCTTTTTAGCAGAGTCAGCAAGATAGCTCCACTGTAATGTGCCTGCTTGAAACCCTGGTGGTCAGAGTTCAGTTGCCAGAAGCCCACCTGGTGGAAGGAAAAAACTGACTTCTGAAGGTTGTCCTCGGACTCCACACAGGCATGCTATGGTGGCAAGAACATGCATTTTCTGTCTGCTGTCAGATAGATAGATAGATAGATAGATAGATAGATAGATAGATAGACAGACAGACCAAAGCGAATATCCTCAAGGACCAACAGTCGAATATCTGAGTCAAGCAGAGCAGAGTATAAGGAGACAGGTTTTCTTATTATATTGATAAAGGTTCCTTCCATTCCTACTGTCTCTAGCGTTTTGATCATAAAAGGCTGTTGGATCTTGTCAAAAGCTTTTTCTGCATCTATCGAGAGTATCATGTGGTCTTGGACTTTGTATACAACACGTCCAAAGCAAGGATTATGCTCAATGGGGAACAATTGGAAGCATTCCCACTTCGATCAGGAACTAGACAAGGCTGTCCACTCTCACCACTTTTATTCAATATTGTACTTGAAGTGTTAGCTGAAGCCATAAGACAAGAAAGGGACATAAGAGGGATTCAAATCGGCAAGGAAGAAGTCAAGCTATGCCTATTTGCAGATGACATGATCTTATACCTGAGTGATCCCAAAAACTCCACCAGGAAGCTTCTGGAACTAATTGAGAAGTTCAGCAGGGTAGCAGGATACAAAATAAATGTGCAAAAATCAGAGGCCTTCCTATATGCCCAGAATGAAAGAAGTGAAAAAGCCTTGAGAGAAACAATACCATTTATTATAGCCCCTAAAAAAATGAAATACCTTGGTATAAACCTAACTAAGGAGGTAAAAGACCTTTACAATGAAAACTTTAAAACCCTAAAGAAAGAAATAGCAGAAGGCACCAGAAGGTGGAAAGACCTCCCTTGTTCCTGGATTGGCAGAATCAACATCGTGAAAATGACCATCATACCAAAGGCAATATACAGATTCAATGCTATACCAATCAAAATCCCAAAGCAATTCTTCAAAGAAGTTGACCAAACAATCTCAAAGTTCATATGGAGGCACAAAAGACCCAGGATAGCAAAAACAATCCTGAGTAACAAAAACACAGCTGGAGGTATAACCATACCAAACCTTAGTCTATACTACAAATCCATAGTTGTAAAGACAGCCTGGTACTGGCTCCAAAATAGACACACAGATCAATGGATAAGGATTGAAGACCCAGATATAAGCCCACAAAAATACAGCCATTTGGTCTTTGACAAAGGGGCCCAAAGAATCCAATGGAAAAAGAACAGCATCTTCAACAAATGGTGCTGGCAAAACTGGATCTCCACAGGCAGAAGATTAAAGCTGGACCCGTACTTGTCACCATGTACAAGACTTAATTCCAAATGGATCAAGGACCTCGATATCAGGCCAGAGACTATAAAAACCATAGTTGAAAGGATAGGGAAGTCCCTCGAGCTGATTGGGCTAGGCCAACAGTTCCTAAACAGACATCCAATGGCACAGTCACTGCTACCAACTCTCAACAGTTGGGATCTTGTGAAATTAAAGAGCTTCTGTTCAGATAAAGAGATTGTAACGCGAGCTCAAAGGCAACCCACAGAATGGGAGAAAATCTTCACTAACCACATATCTGATAGAGCTCTATTGTCCAGAGTGCACAAAGAACTTAGAAAACTAAACACCAAAAAAACCAATGGCCCAATTAAAAAATGGGCCCTGGAACTTAAAAGAAACTTTACCAGGGATGAAATTAAAATATCTAACAAATATCTTAAAAAATGCTCCACTTCCTTAGCCATCAGGGAAATGCAAATCAAAACTTCCCTGAGATATCATCTCACCCCGGTCAGGATGGCAAAAATCCACAATACTAACAACGACAAATGCTGGAGAGGATGTGGAGAGAGGGGAACTCTCCTACATTGCTGGTGGGAATGCAGGCTCATACAGCCACTCTGGCGAGCCGTATGGAGATTCTTAAAGAAATTAAAGATTGAAATGCCATATGACCCTGCTATTCCACTTTTGGGAATAACCCCCCATACAGCAGAGGTTCACCTCGATAGCACAAGCACGACCATGTTCATAGCAGCACTGTTTACAATAGCAAAGTCATGGAATCAGCCCAAATGTCCAACAGTTGACGAGTGGATAAGGAAACTGTGGTACATCTATACAATGGAGTACTACTTAGCCATCAAAAATGATGAATTACTGGAATTTGCCAGGAAATGGATGTCATTAGAAACAATTATATTAAGTGAAGTATCCCAGACCCAGAAAATTAAGCGCTGTATGTACTCCCTAATAGGTGGCTCCTAGTACCAAACCCACCCAGCCCACCTAGAGACAGTAATTCCACGGATTATGAACAGGAGGGATGGGGTAGGAGGGCCACACCAGAAAGAAGGAGAGAAGGGACCATGTTACAGCAGGGAAAATAAGCCTCCACCAAGGACCCAAATAAGTAATGAGACATCTGATTAAGTTCACAGACTTTTGTTCCTGATCATTTACTACTGAGGGGGAGTGATCTCACCAGAAGAGGAGGGCATATAGTCTGGCAGATAAAAAGTAACAATTTTGCAAATGGGTGATAGACCCCTCCCTCACTGTGGTTTCCCACTTTTATTACATCTACCTTTGAATTTTTTTTTTTATCACAAGACTCTAACAGCTTTTTGTCTCTGGCCAGGGGGTAACATGCAATGCCCACCAGGATGGAGTGAAGGGCATTGCAGGAGCAGCAAAACTGCTAAAGAAAATCAACAAACCACAATCCAGAACTTCAGAGACTCTATATCAACCACCTAGAACTAGGCCAGCTTAGTCTCTCCCCATCTTGAAGCTCAGGGAAATTTGCGGAAGAGGGGGCGGTAAGAGTGTAAGAGCATAAGGATGGGAGGAGCAATGATATGTAAGATACTCTATACTAGTTAGGGCTGAAGCAATCATAATTGGACTTTGCATGCCTGCGCATTGTCCAACACACTGTTGACCTCACAAAGTCTAGCATCTGCTAAAGGCACCAAGATCCTTGGAGGCAAAGGATTGGCAGCCACAGCAGTGTTCCTATACCTAAGGGGAACACGGGAAAGGGTTCGGGAAAGGCCACTGGGTCCTTGTACGTCATCGGAGAGGAGGGCCCAGAGGAAAATCAGACATGCACAAGAAAGGACTCTCTGGGAATTGAGGTGGGAGGCACTGGGGGATGGGGAGGGAGAGGGTTGGGGAGGAGGAGCAGGGGGTACGGGGGGAGGAGGAGGGAGGGATGGAACTGGTGTACCTAATAAGTTTGTATGAGCTGAAATAAAAAAAAAAAAAAAGGAGACAGGTTCTCAGCCATCCAACCTCTTCATATAGGACAGGGATTGTGGGGGGAGACAGGAGACAAGGACTAAACCAGATAAAATGGGAGACCCTCTCTCATATATGTCCAAAGTGTTGAGTGAGATTTCCATTTCTTGCTGTGGAGCCTTGCTGTATATGTGTCTGAGTATATGTCTGCCTGAGAAATAAGACATGTATGTGCGTGTGTGCACATGAGTGAATCAGAACTTTATATAGTCATGCATGTGTTCTATACTGTATAAACAGAATTCATGAGACATATAACTTATTTATATGATATACACATATGCATCTGTGTGTGTGTGAGAGAGAGAGAGAAATTGATTATAAATATTGGCTCACCTACTTTTGAAGGTTGACACCCACCAAGATCGTAGGCAAGGGGGGGAAAAGGAGAGGAGAGGGGAGGAGAGTGTGCCCTCAGGACACACTGTATGTGGCTCCAATTCGAGGTAGAGGAGACCCACAAACTCTCAGCCATCCAAGGTGTAAAGTCCCCTCTCTCTCCTGGGCCCCTGGATGGGGCACCCTGGTGTGGGCATTGTTAAGGATCCAACCTGGCACTTCACATCCCACTAGGAGAGCCACAGCCAGACACTCACACTAACCCTGGCCCAGGATGAATAGAGGGGACAGGGATAGGAACTGGATCCATACTGACGAAACAGGATTTCTTCCCAGGTTCTTGTACTCTGGAGTTGAAGACTGAGACCAGAACACGTGGAAAGGATGAAAGCAAGAGTTATTGAGGGTGAGAAAAAGAGAGGAACTGTGGACACTGGGGAAGCCCACAAGGGGCAAGGGAGCATGGACAGCGAGCCAGGTCAGGGGTGCTGATAGAGTTAGGCAGGTTTTAAAACGTGGCTTGTCTTTGGTTGTTTTTTGTTGCTTTAAATCTGTGTGGGGCTTTTGATCTGTTCATGTCTGATTGGGTAGTTTGTGTGTGGGGTGGGTGCTGTAGGATTCAGCTGTCTTTTACAGATGAGGAATCCATATCCTTTCATAGTAAACAGCAAGCAGAAGTCTGGGACAAGTGTCTGGAATTGGTGATCGTATCTGTTCGATAAGTTTCTTGTCTGTTTTCTTAGGATATTCCAGAATGTTGGTGGGGGGCTTGTAGGGAACCCTCCAGCCTGACTGCTCTGCTCCATGCCTAAGAAAAAATATTTTATTGTTTTATTTAAAACTGCTAATAGAAGCTCTTTTATTCTGGTATTAAGGCATCCAGAGAGCATGCTTGGAGGTGTCTCTTGTCTCTCTCTCTCTCTCTCTCTCTCTCTCTCTCTCTCAAATTGTAGGTATTCTTTTATTTTTATTTATTTATTTTGTGTTTTCAATGGTCCCTGTCACAAAAATGGTGACACCAATCTGAGCTAGAGAACACCTCCCCTCGGATGCACAAACCATGCCTGAGTGCAGCTAGGGCCCCTAGCAAGGGCTTGGGAAACTGTTTCAGTTGGATTGTTCCTTCTTCATATTCTGACTACACCAGGTCTGATCTGCATGGAACAAGAACCTGAGACCCTGGAAGACATGAACTTGACTTGCTGCTGGTGAAATGTCTTGTTCCCCAAACCATTCCATTTTAGGACCCCTTGGGTGGTCTCTGCTGAGGATGGTGTCACCTCCTGTGGAAGCATGGAGGGATGAAGGAGCCTGGAGCACTGAGCCCGATGCCCCCCGCAGGGTGCCTGCAGTCTGGCATGGTTATGTGACATCTCAGTGGTCATGACTGGTCAGTTGTTTTAAAGTTTTTGGAGATAGGATCTCGCCTGGAAGCTCAGACTGACCTCAGGCTCACACCACCAAGCCATGTGGTATAGAATGAATGTAGGTATGCATTTGTGTAGTGTGTGGTAGTGATGTGTGAGCATGTGCTGGTTACTCTCTGTGCTGCTGTGAGGCAGTCAAAGTCCAGAGCAACTCAAGGGAGAGAGGCAGATTTCTTCAGCTCATGATTCTAGAGTGAGACACTGTCTGTCCTGGGGGAAGGCAAGGCTGGAGGCAGCTGATGGTGGGATAAGTCACAGCTATCATAGAGGCCCAGAGCTGCTGCAAGCCCAAGGGGAGACTCACTCACTCCAGCAGGGCAGGGCCAGCTAACCTCAAGTCCCACCCCCATGACTGCCTTCCTCCAGCAAGGCTCCACCTCCCATAGGTGCCATGACCTTCCCAAATAAAAAATAAACACATGAACCTGTGGGGGATACACACTTTTCAGTCATGACAGAAGGGAATGCACATACATGCATGTGTGTGGAGGGCAGAAGCTGTGGTCTACTCTGGTTGCTCTTCAGCTTGTGCTCTGAGACAGGGTTTGTGCTGAATCTGCAGGTACTAGTCTGACTGGAGGTTTCTGTCTGTCTCCCTGTCACTAGGGTTGCAGGGGCACCTACCTTTTGACACCCAGGCTGTGGACTTGACCCCAGGTCTTCAAGATGTGCAGCCGGCCTTCGGCCAACTGAGCCATTTCTCCAACCCCTGTCAGCTGATTTATTATTTGCTTTCGTGTGTGTTGTGTGTGGGTGTGTGTGTGTGTGTGGTGTGGTGTGTGTGTATCAGAGGGAACTAAGTGTCCCTATGAAGATCAAAGGGGCTGTGGGTCCCTCTGGGCAGGAGTGGTGTCTGTCCTGCCCATGGACCCACTTATTGTAAATATTTACTGCATGAGTGAGTGAAGGAATACATACGTGAAGGAATACATGCAAGGTGTGTATGTGGGGCTCCTTGTAGAGCACCTGCCTTGGAGTGTACAGGGCCCAGGTTCAAGTGAACAAACAGGAATGTCTCTTCATCACCTCTACCTCTATGAATCTTTAGGGTTCCTTTACAGAGTCTCCCTTCTCCTATTTTCCTCCCTCCTCAGGGTACCTGAAGTAATTTCCCCTTGAGCTTTAAGCTTTGTGTTCTGCGTTGTTGGGTCTCGACTTCCTGTGTTCTGGATGCTTCTATGTGTAGTGCATCTCCATGTTCGGAAACTGTCCTGTGGGTAGCAGCTCCTAGGACCCACCCAAGTGTGGAGATGAGAAAACTGAGAAGCAGAGAGGTTAAGGCTGGCGCATGCAGCTGCTGTGTCACAGGGCACAGAGATGAGTCAGTCACGCCATGTCTACACTCAGGACACTTGGGAACATTTGATTGACTGGTAGCCTGACATCACACAGTGCCTGAGAAACCCTTCTGGTCCATTTCTTCATGCTCACAATTCATGGCCCCCTGAGGACACCAAGTGGGTTCAACAAAGGACAGCCTCCCTGGGCTTGTGTTCACCCATGTGCCTCACACATGGGTGTCTCCTATGAATTAGAACCCCTGTGCTTACATGTTGACCTCCCTGGACCAGGGCTTCATAGGCTCCTGGTGTGGAAGCCTGGCTCTGTGTGCTTACAATCAGTCTCACAGGACATGGACAGCTGCTGTGAGCTCAGTCTTGAGAACGGGTGCATCCTAAGCAATGTTCTCTATTGCTGATATGTTGTTTTATATTATCGGCCAGCTTTAAGAAAAAGGACATAAAGATGGGCAGTGGACATACTAGGGGATGTCCAAGAGCAAGGGGTTGGAAGAGAGGATAGCTAGGACCACAATTCATTGTACATGTGTACAAGGTTGTCATAGAATAAAAACATAAAAAACACATCAATCAATAAATAAAATTGGGAAGAGCGGCGGGGGGGGGGGGGGGGGCACAAGCAAAGAAAAAAAAAAAAAAACCAACAAACCCAAAGCAGCAGCGAGAAGAACCGAACCAAACCAAAAAAAAAAAACAAAACCAGGGGAAGCCACGAAGCCCTCGCCGCCGCCCGGCCGTTTCCGGGCTTCGTGTCGGCAGCGCGGGGCTCCAGCGGCGACGGGAGCCGCGGGGGACAGCGGCGAGCGCGCAGGGGCCGGCGACAGCGAGCGCAGGGCGGCCCCGGCGGGCCGCCGCCCCCCGGCCGGCGCGCGGCAGCCCCCCGGGCGGTGAGGAAGGGCCTCGGGCCTAGCGGCGGCCCCGCTCCGCTTTTTGTGTCGGCGGCGGCGGCGGGGGGCGGAGCGGGGGGCGGCCGCTCGCCGGGCCTCTCCTCCGCCGGCCGCGCGCCCTCGGCCTAGGCCGCGGGCCGCTCGCGGAGGTCCTTGCGCGCTCGGGGGGGCCTGGGCCTGGGGACGCCGACGGCGGTCGCCCGGAAGCCGGGAGGAGGCGCGCGCGCGCGAGCGAGCGAGAGAGCGAGCGAGCGCGGCCCGCTCCCCCCGCCACCTTCTCCCGGGGCCCGGGTCGCCCCGACCGCGGAGAGACGAGCGAGCGACGAGCGAGCGAGAGACCCGCGGGAGGCGCGGCCGCGCTATGGACCCCTGACCCCGCGGGGTCGTCGGACTCCCACGCGTGGACTGACCGCTACTGACTGCACCGCCGCCGCCGCCCGCCCCGCCCCGTCCGCGGCCGGGCCCTAGCATGAGCGCGGGGTCCCCGCCGGCTGACGCCGAGCCGGTTGGCGGAGTCTCCGTTTCGCCCGTGCCGACCTCCCCCCCCCCCCGCATGAAGCGGCCCTGGCGGCGGCGGCGGGGGAGGCGGGCTCGGGGTGTCGTCGGGGAGCCCCCGCTGCGGCCGCTCGGAGCGGCGCGGGCACCTGTTCCGCCCCGAGCCGGTAAGACACGTGTGCTTAGCGCGTCCGCGGCCCGGTGAACCGTAGGCCCCGCCACCATGTCCTGTGTGCACTATAAGTTTTCCTCCAAGCTCAACTACGACACGGTCACCTTCGATGGGCTGCACATCTCCCTCTGCGACCTCAAGAAGCAGATCATGGGGAGGGAGAAGCTGAAAGCCGCCGACTGCGACCTGCAGATCACCAACGCGCAGACGAAGGAAGAATATACTGATGATAATGCTCTGATTCCCAAAAATTCATCTGTAATTGTTAGAAGAATTCCTATCGGAGGTGTTAAGTCTACAAGCAAGACATATGTTATAAGTCGAACTGAGCCAGTGATGGAACTACAAAAGCAGTATGTAAAAACACAATCTCACTTTTTTTTTCTACACAGTTGCTTTTACCTTTATAATGCAGTGAAGTAAATAATTTTAGAAGTCAATATCCAACTGATTATAGTACATTACTGTAATAAATTGTAATTCTGATGACAGCTCAGTCGATATGGATACATGTGGAAATACTTCGCAGTTATTCTGTGAAAATGGGTAGTTTGTGCCCATGACACTGTTTCTATTGCATATGATAGTGTTCTCCTGTATGACACTGTGTTGTACAGTAATGTATGAGCCTTTTTAGATCGTGTAGGTTTTACACTAATGAACATGATAACATGTTCTACATCTGTCTGTCTGTAGTTAGTATTTTGTATGTATGTACAGGCTGTTTTGTGCTTTTTGTTTTCTTGCAATAAAAAATGTTTGGAGTGTATATTTTGCCATTTTCACGTTGTATCACTTTAGCTTTTGTTAGTTTTTTTTTCTTGCCAGATGGATGGCTTTCAAAATGCAACTTGCAGACCTTACATTCTAACTTGATATTTTCTCCAAGCTCAAACATGGTATAGAAAAGAGCTTTTTAGAGACCATTGATACAGCTTTATTAATCAGTTTGCTTTATTTGCCAGCTTTTGTTTTCGGCTGTACTATGTAGGGAAACTGAAATTGTACTTTCCCTACTCCGAGTGCATCGATTTCTCATAACTTTGATTTTTATATAGTTTAGAATCTTAATTTCATTAACACAAGGTCTTACATGATCTAACAATTCAAATGAAAGTCTTTCCTTTCTTACAAGATGCTAAAATGCTGCTGCACTAATTAGACTTGAAAGCTGTATCTTAGTGAAGAGTAAACTCCCTTATGAGGATGACATCTTTTACAATTATAGATTAACCCTAAGTATGACTGACTTTGAGATCTTAACTCTTAAATTGTTGGTGAAGCATCTGCTTCAGAACACAGGTCCTCTTATTTGGGTTCTGCAAACTTGATGGTTCTCTAAACATTTTACTGCTCAGGCTTACTATTGTACACACAGATCTGAAGTCTTCATCTAGAGTTCAAGGGTATTGCCTGCTATTTCACTTTATACTTTAAGTACTACTGCTCTCTTATGTATGAAGCTTCTCACTAACCTTGGAGCAATGAATCTTAAAACATGGTAACATAGAAATCTGAACTTTGGACTTGTTCTCTAAGGTATGGCCTTAGTTCTTGTGCAACTAAATAGAGTGATTCAAAGATCAAATCTTAGTGTTCGGGTCCTCCCTCCCTCCCCACTTTTGAATATATGTTTTTTTTTTTTTTTAAGCACAATGCTGTAAAAATTGTCCAAGTTTCTGTTTTGCTGGTAATTGGTTTAAAACTGATTTTTATGTATCCAAATGCTAGCACAAAGTAGATTAACTATCCTGGTGACTGTAGTAGTAAATGTAACACATTTTGTATAAAGTACATCTTTATATAGTATTTAAACTAATTCAGATAAAGTTTTATTTCTTGAAAACAATTATTTCCTTTTGTTTATTAGCATGTGTATAACACAAATCACATGTTCATAAATAAAGTTAACATTCTTTTAGAAATAAATAAATAAATAAAATTGGAAATTGGGAGGTTGGACAGATGGCTGAGGGGTTCAGATTCTGACTCATGACCAGAAAGACCTGAGTTCAGATCCCATGTCTCATATAAAAATAGTCAGACAGAAATGGCAGTGGCCTTTCTGGCCCTGAAAGTTGGTGCTTGGCAAATTCCAGAGCTGAATGAAGAGGTAGAAGCCATCCAGGATGAATCACCCTGGTCCTCCACAGGCACACGGTGCCCTCTGGTACACACACACACACACACACACACACACACACACACACACACACACACACACAGAGGCATACACATGTGAAGAAAATAAAACGTTGAGGAGTTGGTTGTTTAGGGTCACATAGTCAAGATGTAACCCTGGGCTCTTGATATACCCTGGATCCTGGATGTAACCTGGAGATCAGGTTTTGCACCCAAGCCCAGGCACGTCAGCTTGTGCACACCTTAGATGACCCTTCACCCTTCCAGCCACATGCCAGGGGCTCACATACCAGCCAGTCATTCAGAAGTGGGTATGGAATGTATCAGATACCAGGATAGGACCTGGAATTTCCCAGAAGCCTTGTTTATATCTAGTGTAATTTGGGGGCATTTTTCAGACGAGAAAAAATTGGTCGCTTATGGACATCTGTGAATGGTGCTACAACTGGAGGTCTTTTTGTTACCTGTCTGCTGTTTCCCATCACGATCTGTCACTCATGCTGTCAAAATTCTCTGCCACTGCTTCTGTCTGGCAGAAATCAGTTTCCTGCAGCAACCCTTGGGCATCTCTACCTGGAGGGTACCTATTCCTAACTTGGTGTGCTGCTGCCATCCTGTGGTCATATGTGGTAATTTCATTGGCCTTGGGGCAGATAGGCTGAGAGGGAGGGGGACAACTTTTGAAGTTGATTCTTTCTACCATGTGGTCTTCTGGAGATCAAATCAGACTGCAGGTTGTGAGCAGGTGCCTTAACATGCTCAGCAGTCTCACTGGCCCCTTATATATTGCCTCTCTCTTTCTCCTCTCTCTCTCTCCTCTCTCTCTCTCTCTCTCTCTCTCTCTCTCTCTCTGCCAAAGGAGATGAAGTCAGATGTTCCTGCTCAGTTCCCTGCTGTGTAGAGGACAGGAGCCTCAGGACACCTGTCTGGACTTGAGTCCTTCTTCTGCAATGCCCCCGACCTCAACTTGACACGTGGGTTACCTGACCATCTCCTGGTTGCCCAGAAGAGACTCCAGGTCACGCCAACCTGGCTACCCCACTCTCATTCACCTCAAAAGCTGATGTCACTGTGAGTACAAACCCATCAATGTCTTCTGATCCTGGACCAGACTTGTAAGCATGTTTTCCTCCTGAATTGTCTTCTGCCTAGTGAGTCAGGAGCACTGGGGGAACACTGTGAGCACTGGGAAACTGGCAGCACCGAGAACTGGGATCATTGGGAGCATTTGGAGCAGAAAGAGCAGGAGGAGTCTGACAGGAAGTGAGGCCAGCTTGGGTTAACCACTGTCAGTGTAGAATTCATCAGTGACAACTGAGGCTTAATAAAATAAACAAACAAACATTGGCCAAAGATGACATGAGCAGTTTCAGCTCAGTTATTCCCCAGACTGGCTCTTGGCCTCCCAGAATGTGACTGGTTCTGGGGCAGGCAGAAGAACCCCATCAAAAGGCCAGAGGATGTGGACAAGTCCAAAGGACAGGAAGCTTGTTCTGGAGATTTTCAACCTCCACAGTGGCCACTGTCTATGGAACTGACAGAAGGTTCCCAAATTATGATGGTGTCCAAGTGTTCCATCCTAAATAGTAATACTACCGTAGGTAGAACATGCAATTGGTCCTTGGGCCTGCTGAGTACCACAACTTAGCCACACAACAACTGCAGGGCCTCAGCTGCTTCCTCTGGTGATCTCGAGGCTGCCTGGGATCTGCCATCACCACGCAGCACTGTTGAACTTGTGCATAGAAAAAGACCAACATTCAACATTTGAGTATGATTTCTACCGCAGGCCTATTCCTTTTATACTATCATAATGCAAAAAATAAATAAATAAATAAATAAAAGGTAAGTTCAGAGTTGATGGGTGAGCAGATAAAATGCTTACAGTGGATTGGTGAGTAGATTCCAGGGCCAGGTAAAAAGGCAAGTGCATCTGGAAACCAGCACTGAAGGCAGGTGGAGATGAGAGGACCCCAGGAGCTTGCTGGCCAATTAGTTGAAAAGTTAAGATGGAGAGAGAGAGAGCAAGTGAGGGAGATCCTCATATCAGCCTCTGGCATCCACGTGTGCACACATATAACACATACATATGATGCTCGTGCACACAACATACCTACACATACAAGCATTCTAAACTGAGGGCTGGGGATGTAAATCAGTTGGCAGTGTGCTTCTCTAGCACATATGAAGCACTGGGATCTACCCTCAATACCACACAAACCGGGCATCATGGTGTCTGCCTGTAACATCAGCTTTCAGGAGGCGGAGCCAAGAAAATCAGATGCTTAAGGTCAGCCTAGGAAGCTTGAGACATGACAGACCCTGTCACAAACAAAATACAGTATGTTTTTTTGAGGATTGGAATGGTTCCTTTTTTTTATTCAATTCTTCATATATGAGTGTGCGCCTGTGTGTATGTATGTGCGCATGCATGCGTGTGTGTGTGTGTGTGTGTGTGTGTGTGTGTGTGTGTGTGTGTGTGTAGAACCACGGACGAATTCGGGAACTACCATGGACCACCTCCATCTCCTTCTTGTTTACTCTGTCCCTGGATTCACAGGCTCCGCCCTACCATAACCAGAAACGCAGGCTTCCCCTGCTTCTGCACGGTGTCTATACGTGGGGTCTAGTATCTGAACTCAGGACCTTCTGCCTGCAAGGCAGAGGCTTAACCCCTGAGCCACCTCTCCAGCCCCTGTAATGGTTACTTTTAACTGTTGCTGTGAGAGAACACCCAAAGTCAAACAACTTAAAGGAGAAAGGGAGATTTCTTCAGCTTATGGTTCCAGAGGGGAGAAACAGTCTTTCTCGGTGTAGGCAAAATGGCTGGTGGCTGAAGCTGGAGGCAGCTAAATCACAGCAGACATCCTGGAGTCTCTCTTCCAATTTTTCTGTACTGTGGTTCCTTTCATCTGGTCCACTCCTGGGAGGTTCTGATTGGATTTAGGACTGGACTGTGTACTGTAAATCTGTGACCTAGACAAACTCTTGAGGTGGTCTCAGCTGATCCTAGTTAATGCCAGGTGTGGTCAAGTGGACAACCAGGATTAACTATCACAAGGATTAAGGTAGATTTTATTAGAAGAGAGAACAGAACTCATAGACTCCACGTGTAGAGTCCCATGAGGGGCTAGGCACCCCTGAGAACTCATGAACTCCAGGCATGGAATCCATGAGGGGCACAAGCTAGAAACCAACTCATGGACTCCACATGTGTAGTGCCACAATGGGCAAATGCCAAAAAAAAAATATTTGAAGAAATAAACCGTGTGACTTTGACCTACCATATCAAAATAGAGAGGGCCAAGAAGGAACCTTGCAGTTGAATGCTCACCCATGGGGCAACCCCCCCCCCCAGAAAAAAAAGAAAAGAAAAAGAGAATGCAAATGCCATATATCCCCAAAATCTCTCCTGCATATAGCACTGAGAGAGGAATGGAAGAAGATGGACATTTAAAACCCAGGGGACCTGAACTTTTTCTGTTTTTCATTGTTTTCCAAACAAGCAGCCTCTAGGTCTGGTCCTTGGTGCCTCGGCTCACTGCTGCCCTCTGGTGCTCACATCCTGCAAGCTCAGGAGTCACGGGACCCTAGGTCTCCAATGGGAAGGATCGGGGTCGCTGTCTCTGATGCTGACATCTCAGCCCCCTGGGACACCCACTTGTCCCAAATGTTTTCTTGTCCGTCTTCCTTTCTTGCTTCATTTATGAAAGGATCAAGGAGTTCGGCTAATTGATTCTGGGTCGACAGTGGAGACACTGAAGGGGTGACTTCCCAAATTCTAGTTGGCCCACATGTTGCCCATAACTTCACGACCACAAGGCTTAAGGGGACAATGGACTTCATTCTGGCTTAAGCTTCTTGGTTACAGTACCTTGTCCAGCTTGGCAGGAGAGTAGGCCAACACCAGGATGAGGGAGCTGGCCACACCATCTCCACAGGACAGCTGAGAGGACAGCGTCTGGCCAAGTATATTGAAGGATGCCACCTTCCCTAACCAGGTTCCTCCCTTTGTCTGTCCAGGGACTAGAACCACCCACCATTGGCTGGGCCTCGTTCCCAACCCACCATCAACTAGCCAATCTCCTGCAAGCTTGCTTAGGGCCAAACTTAAGCATTCACTTAAAAAACATGCTTTTAAAATGTAAAGTTAGCTAATAATCTTTTTAAATATATTAAGTACATTCTTAAGTTT
Source organism: Typhlomys cinereus (assembly GCA_023101885.1). NCBI lineage: Eukaryota > Metazoa > Chordata > Mammalia > Rodentia > Platacanthomyidae > Typhlomys > Typhlomys cinereus. Next base: position 1,778,827 of record JALPQD010000295.1, on the reverse strand, counting down.
TTAAACTTTATTTATTTCATGTGTTCGTGTGTGAGACAGAGAAAATGAAAGAGAAATAGAGGGAGAGAGCTATACATCACTGTGGAGGATCAAGGGTGACTTCAGAATCATCTTGGACTGCTCCTACCTCATTCTTCCTTTGCTCTGGGATTTCCCAGGTTCTGCCCATAAGGGCCAGAAATACAGGAGACTGCCATTTCCACTTGGCATTTTTATTTGGGGTCTGGGATCCAAACTCAGGATGTTCTGCTTGCAAGACAGAGCCTTAACCCCTGAACTGTCTCTCCAGCACAGCTTCATTTATTCTTACACTGTATTACCCACGAATTTATGTTTTTTGTGGCCTGTTACTTACTGCATCCTTTCCCACCCTTCCTCTCTCCTCTACTGCCAGTTTTCCTCCATCTCCCACACCTCCCTATATGGGTCATCTCTAGGAGGTCTGTACTAACTAGTGTTTGAGCATTTGGCAGGGTACACGTGACCCACCACAGGGCAGATTGTAGCATTTAGAGACTCTCCCTCTCATGTCTACACCTGTCTCATATGTCCCTCAGGTAGTGTCATGTCTGATGGGATCGTTGCTACACTGCAAAATTCAACTACTACTTCTTTGCAATTGTGCCTAAAGTTTGAACCTCAACCATTGAGTTGTATCTAACACATGGCAGAAAGAGAGGAGAAGAGGGAACAGCGAGGAAAGAAGGTGCTCATCAGCCTTTGGGGATGGCTGCTATGGCTCAGACAATCTGTATTAGTCAGGGTTCTCTGAAGAAACAGAATCTATAGACTGTAGTATACATCAATCAGTTTATTAAAAAATAACTCACAATAAAAAAAAAGCGTCCTTCAAGGTGGACACTGGCAGCAGCCTTTTTGCTAGCTGGAATGTTCCACAAAGCCAAAAAATCCCGAGAAGGTCTCAAGCCTTTGCTCCTCTGGAGGATTGAAGATGCTGGGTTCCGACATCGACAAAGAACAGCTGGGATCCAATGTCGGTGATGAATGGCTAACAGCAACAAGGCCTAGAGACCAGGCTCCAAAGGCAACAGCAACAACGTGATGGAAAAGTCAGCCAGGGAGGGAGGCAGCCAGAGAGGGAGGCAGCAGCAGCAGCAACCAAGAAGGCAGAAGCTCTAAAGGTGAACAATGTTCATGCGTAGTGAACCTGATATGAGAAGAGCAAGGCTCTCCTCCATGTACCTCCTATTATAGGGTCTACCACGAGAAAGCACCACCCACTATGGGCTGGGTTCTCCACAGCAATCAGTCAAGTACCTGCAGACTTGTTCAGGGGCCATTCTAACCATTAACCTTTCACAACTGCCCCCAAACAGTCTGCAACTGTCAAGTTGACAGCAAAATGCGACTATAACACTTGACAAGGTCAGATGAAGAGCTGATGCTGGCCAGGGGTGGGTGCAGCTGGACAGGAATGTGTCTTTCTTCCAGGTGGGTACAGTGAACTGATAGACAGAAACTACATGGACTACTTCATCCTCTCCTGTCCCTGGAGTACAGACACCTGAAGATCCCAGCAGGGATCCTCACTCTGCTGTGTCTCCAAGGGAAATCGCTGATCAGATTTTGCCCAGATGTAGTTGGGGAGGGGCGCCCCCCTGTACAGGCTTCACCCATGGGTCACAAGCCATGAGCTCCCCACACATAACACAGCCCCTCACTCAGGGCTGCCTGCAGATTCTCAGCAGGTTGCTTTGGCAACCCCTCCTTGTCTTTCCTGGCCCTGCCCCAGATGGAAAGGGATCACTCTGGAGTGAGGCTTCATGTTGCCACCAGGGGGCAGCACATCCACTCGTCAGCACACAGCAGAGCCCCCTGTGGTAAGCAGGGGTAGGGGGAATTCTAGAAACACCCCTCCACCCCAGAGCAGAGCTCACATAGGGGCATAAAGGATGTGTGACAGTGTATGGGATAAGAGTCTGATTAGCCCAGATTCCAGAGCCGACATTGAACCCCAGTGAAGAACAGAATGTATGAGGGGGCATGTCTCAGTGTGTGGGAGTGTTGGCCAGGTGCCCAGAGGCCCCAGGCAAAAGGGAGTGGCCGGCTGTCTTAGCTGGGTCTGACTGTGTGACTTGCAACCAGACAGGTGCCTGTGTGTGGTTTTACCAAGAATATACCCGGCTAGCCCGGCCCAAACTACCCACTGAAACAACAGGCGAAGGGAAGCCATGGCAGGGCATCCTGGCTGCCAGCACTTGGGAGGAGGAAGCAAGAGGATCAGGAGTTCAAGGTAACACCAGGCTTCATAGATCGAACATTATTTAATGAACAAAACCCACCCAAGATTCAGCCCGGCGACATCCCCCCACACTCACAGCTCCCCACGCAGTGGACATTTGCACAGAGACAACCTCAGACACTGAGGCAACTCCAAAGGGCCTGTGGCCACTCAGCTCAATGGGACAGCTTAGGGGTCCAAGGCCTCTGTACCAATCTTGGGAGGGTCCACCAAGGCATTCACAGCACAGAGCACTGAACAGTCCTCGTGTTCACCAGAGGCAGCCACAAGGACCCCCTGACCAAGGCTGGGACTCATGTGGAATCTTCTAGAAATAGGTGTTCAGGTCCATCTCTCCTTGGTAGGGCGAGAATCTCAGGTGGGTCTCAGACCTTCATGGTGTTGCATGATGGCAAAGTGACTTCCTCCTGTCCAGGGGACAAAGGTCCTGAAACCATCTGTGAGTCGTTCTGAACAGCCACTTCATCCAGGCACACATGTAACGCACATGCACACAGAGTGGCCAGGGACCCGGACCAGAAGTTGTCTCAGTCCTAAAAAGGACACTGAGTCCCCAAGTTCAGCTGGTAGCTGTCAGCCACGTGTCCCGGGCGTCACAGGTGGCAGGCCACCTCCCAGATGATCTGCAAAGCCATGGAGAGGCAGGGCAGCTGGGCCAGGACATAAGCCAGTTAGCGCATGGGTGCCCGCAGCTTGCCCAGGTAGGTCACGGTGTACAACATGCGTCTGGCGAGGAAGATGAGAAAGTGCATCCAGGTGATGAAAGGGTGTGGGCCCAGGAAGAGGAAGGGGTAGATGGTCTCCATGTCATTCCGGTGAGCTCTGCAGAAGAGGCAAAAGGGTATAGAGTCAACTGGGCTTTTGGTCTGGGGCTATGTGCACCTCTGAATGTTTAAGGAGGGTGAGTGGCCTGGAGAGCCCTGTAAGGAAAATCTCTTCCAGGTGGCTGCTGGGAGATGGGTCACTCTCAGCAGTGCAGACCATCCGGGACTCAATGCAATCCTCCTGCCTGGAGGCTCCTGGTCCTTCTCAGGCATCAGACCTCTCCATATATACCAAGAGTTGAGAGTGGTCCAGGGTCATCTGCACTGGGTCCTGGTTTAGCTGCTGAAGTTCAGTTGGTGTGCAGACTGGCACCTATCATACAGTAGACGCTCATTAAATGATGGATGGATATACGGATGGGTGATGGATCGAGTCCATAAGGAAAATGTATTACCATAATTCTTGGAGAAAGGGCAGAGCAGGACATTCACTTCCTATGTCATACCCCTGCCATATTCTTCAAACCACAAGTGTGTACATTATTGTGAATGGCTAAGGAAAACACGGTGAATCTCTATTGAACCACCTGTTCCAGTCACCTCTGCCCGTGATATACCGGCATCTGTTGAAAGCCGAGTGCCACCCTCTCTCCTGTATTACCCTTGAGCACATGGCCCAGCCTCCCTGATCCAGGCACCCCTGTGACAGACAACCCCTCCCTCTCTGGGGGTGCTCCCCCCACCCCTAGTTCCCACAGTCCTGGTGTTGGTGCACACTCTCCATTCAAGCTGGACTAAGAACTGTCACCAGCAATCTTAAGAAAAAATAAACCCCTTGTTCCATTAAGCTGTTTGATGGTCCTTTATCAGCAACTATACAGGTAGACTGCAACATTGACCTTGAACTCCTGATCCTCCTGTCTCCATCCCTGGGGTACCATGAGCCCCAAACTTTGTTCAAGTCAGGATCACATATTTTCCCACATGAATGTAACAAGTTCATGAAGACAGCCTGAGGGCTATCTCAGTGGATTCACCTAAGACAGCGCTCCACATTGGGCTCGCTCTGGCAGTACTGGGGACCTGTTTCTCAGGGCATCCTCAGGGTTAGCAAAGGCCTGAAACATAGGAAAGAGAGTACTGAGTGCTTGTCCTGCACTGTCTCCACAGCAGCCACTCACACACATTCATTCTCGAGCCTGGCCTGGAGAGAAGATAAGGCTTGGAGAGGGGGTGTATCCCTGGTGGGTTTCCTGCCTAGAGCTGGAGGTGTGGCTCGGCCACAGGGCACCACCCTAATTTGCCAGAGGAACTGGGATTCATTGAAACACAACATCATCAAGTTAAGGGAAACCACATGGGCCTCCCATGCCTGGGTGGAAACTCAGCACCACACTGACTCTGAGCTCTCAGGTCCCCCTACCTCAGCCTTTCCCATCCGTAGATTTCCTCTAGAGAGGGAGCAGAGAGACCTGAGGTTGTGTGGGCATGGATGGACCCCTCCTAGTGGTCTTTCTGGTCCCCACCACAGCCCGGCAAAGCTACGCCACTGACTCAATGGCGATCCTGACTCTTGGCAATTTTTTCAAGTGACTCATCCTCCCAAACCCAGGCTTTCTTCTAATGGGGTCCCCAGAGGGTCTCCTTTGGACAACTGGGTGGCCTCCACCCCAGAGGCAGATGCAGCCCTGCCCCAAGCCATTCCTGTTAAGAATAGTCAAACCCACCCAGTTACCAATTGAGGGTCCTGCCATGCCCCCTTCCAAAGAGCCTCAGGATGCAACACCCCAGGACTGGCTGGGGAGCAGGTGCTAGTGGAGATGGGAAATTTCAGATGTTGGGGTATTACCTCCAGAAGGAGG
>JALPQD010000295.1:1739103-1764530 GCA_023101885.1 Typhlomys cinereus | reverse complement strand
ATATTTGGTATATGAAACCCAACCCAAGAAGAGTAAAAGACACTTTACAATGAAAATCTTTGAAACATTTAAACCCTACAAAAAAATGGCAGAAGAGACAGAAGGGATGGAGAAGGAGAAAGACGCCATGTTCCTGAGTGGCAGAATTCAATATTCATAAAAATGAACCATCTACCAACGGCATATAGTACAGATTTTCAATTGCATATATGCAAGTCTAAGTCAAAGCGCTTCTTTAAAGAAATTGAACCAACAATTTCAAACTTCATTATGGAGGCACAAAAGATCCATATGGAGAACAAAACAATCCTGAATCAAAAAAATATTTCATTTTTTAGGGGCTATAGTAAATGGGATTGTTTCTCTTTTTGCTTTTTCACTTCTTTCATCCTGGGCATAGAGGAAAGCCGCTGATTTTTGTATGTTTATTTTGTATCCTGCCACCCTTCTGAACTTCTGTATTAGTTCCAGGAGTGTCCTGGTTGAGTTTTTTTGTTGTTGTTGTTGTTAAAAAAAAAAAAACAAAAAAAACTTTATTTTTATTTATTTATTTATTTATTTAATTTTTTTTATTTATTCAGTTGTGCGTGTGTGCACGTGGGTGTATGTGTGTGTGTGTGTGTGTAGAACCATGGGCGAATTCGGGAACCACCAGGGACCGCCTCCATCTCCTCCTTGTTTTACTCTGCCCCGGGATTCACAGGCTCCGCCCTACCAGGACCAGAATTGCAGGCCACCCCTGCTTCTGCCCAGCATCTATACGTGGGCTCTAGGATCCAAGCTCAGGACCTTCGGCCTGCAAAGCAGAGGCTTTACCCCTGAGCCACCTCTCCAGCCCCCTGGTTTAGTTTTTGGGATCACTCATGTATAGGATCATGTCATCTGCAAATAGAGATAACATGACTTCTTCCTGGCCAATTTGAATCCCTTTTATCTCCTTTTCTTGTCTTATGGCTCCAGGTAAGATTTCAAGTACAATATTGAATAGAAGTGGTGAGAGTGGACAGCTTTGTCTAGTTCCTGATGGAAGCAGGAATGCTTCAAGTTTTTCTCCATTGTGTATAATCCTTGCTGTTGGCTTGTTGTATACAGCATTTATTATATTGATAAAAGTTCCTTCCACTCCAAGTGTTTCTAGGGGTTTGATCATAAAAGGCTGTTGGATCTTGTCAAAAGCTTTTTCTGCATCTATCAAGAGTATCATGTGGTCTTGATTTTGGACTGGTTTATATGGTGAATTACATTTATTGATTTGCATACATTGAACCAACCTTGTATGCCTGGGATAAAGCCTACTTGATCACCGTGAATGATCTTTTTGATATGTTTTTGAATCTGATTTGCTAAGACTTTGTTGAGAATCTTTGCATCTTGTGTTCATCAAAGAGATTGGTCTATAGTTTTTTTAAAAATTTTATCATTATTAAGTTTTGGGATTAAGATGATATTAGCTTCATAGAAAGAATTTGATAGTGTTCCTTCCTTTGTTATTTGATAGAACAGTTTAAGGAGTATTGGTGGTATTTTTTCCTTAAGTGTCTGGTAGACTCTGTGCTGAATCCATCTGGTCCAGGACACTTTTTGGTGGGAAGATTTGAGATTATTTCATCGATTTCCTCATATGTTATAGGATATTTAAATAATTCAAAACTTCCTGATTCTATTTAGGTAAGTTGTGCTTACTTAGGAATTCATCCATTTCTTTTGGATTATCAAATTTCATAGAGTATAAGCTTTTGAAATATTACCTTATAATTCTCTGAATTTCTTAGGTTTCAGTAATGATAACTCATTTTTTCATTTCTAATTTTGTTAATTTGGGTTTTCTTTCTCTTGATTTTGGTTAATTTAGCTAGGGTGTATCAGTCTTATTGATTTTTTCAAAAGCACCAGCTTTTCGACTGGTTGATTTTCTGTATCATTTTCCTTACCTCAATTTCGGATATTTCTCCCCTGATTTTGCTAATCTCCTCTCTTCTACTGCTTTTGGGATCAGATTGCTCTTGTGTCTCTAAAGCTTTAAGCTGCATTGTTAAATTATTTATTTGTGATGTTTCTATTTTTTTGATGTAGGCATTAAGAGCTATGAACTTACCTCTTCGGGTGGCTTTCCTTTTGACCCAAAGATTTTGATAAGTTTATTTTCATTATTGTTCGCTTCTAGGAAATCTTGAATTTCCTTTATAATTTCTTCCTGAATCCAATTCTCATTCAGCATCATAATGTTTAGTTTCCAGGATTAAGTGTATCTTCTATTGTTTCTTGTGTTGCGGATGTCAAGCTTTAGACCATGGTGGTCTGATAGGGCACAGGCTTTCAACTGTCCTGTATATGTGGAGATTCATTTTGTGGTCCAATATGTGGTCTATTTTGGAGAAAGTGTCATGTGCTGCTGAGAAAAATGTGTATTCTTTGGTTGGTGGATGAAAAGTTCAATACAGATCTCTAAGATCCATTCCAGTAAGAGTTTGATTAAGTTCCATTGTGTCTCTGTTAAGTTTTTGACCTGTTGATCTATCCCATGTTGAGAGGGGTGTATTGAAATCCACAAGAATTATCGTTTTGGGGTTGATTTCTTGGTTTAGATGCTGTAGCATTTGCTTAATGAATGTGGAGGAGCCCATATTAGGTGCATATATGTTCATTATTGTGAAGTCTTCCTGGTGAATTGTACCTGTGACTAAAATGTAGTATCCATCTGTGTATCTTATGATTTTTTTTTTGGTTTAAAGTCCACTTTGGCCGATAGCATAATAGCTACTCCTGCCTGTTTCCTGGTTCCTTCAGTTTGCAGAATTTTTGACCAGCCTTTTATTGTTGCGATGTGCCTATCTCTTGTGTTGAGATGAGTTCTCTTGAAGGCAGCAGATTGATGGATTGTGATTTTTAATCCAAGTTCATAGTCTGTGTCTTTCGATTGGTGAGTTAATTCCATTGACATTTAATGTTATAATTGAGAAATTATTTTTTTATTATTTTTTATTTTTTTTTATTTCAGCTCATACAAACTTATTAGGTACACCAGTTCCCTCCCTCCCTCCTCCTCCCCCGTACCCCCTGCTCCCCCTGCCCCACCCCTCTCCCTCCCCATCCCCCAGGGCCTCCCACCCCAATTCCCAGAGAGTCCTTTCTTGTGCATGTCTGATTTTCCTCTGGGCCCTCCTCTCCAATGACGTACAAGGACCCAGTGGCTGTTCCCCGAACCCTTTCCCGTGTTCCCCTTAGGTATACGAACACTGCTGTGGCTGCCAATCCTTTGCCTCCAAGGATCTTGGTGCCTTTAGCAGATGCTAGACTTTGTGAGGTCAACAGTGTGTTGGACAATGGGCAGGGCATGCAAAGTCCAATTATGATTGCTTCAGCCCTAACTAGTATAGAGTATCTTACATATCATTGCTCCTCCCATCCTTTTGCTCTTACACTCTGACCGCCCCCTCTTCCGCAAATTTCCCTGAGCTTCAAGCTGGCCTAGTTCTAGGTGGTTGATATAGAGTCTCTGAAGTTCTGGATTGTGGTTTGTTGATTTTCTTTTGCAGTTTTGCTGCTCCTGCAATGCCCTTCACTCCATCCTGGTGGGCATTGTATGTTGCCCCCTGGCCAGAGACAAAAAGCTGTTAAACTAGAGTCTTGTGATAAAAGCACATTCAAAGGTAGATTTAATAAAAGTGGGAAACCATACTAAGGGAGGGGTCTATCACCCATTTGCAAAATGGTTACTTTTTATCTGCCAGACTATATGCCCTCCTCTTCTGGTGAGATCACACCCCCTCAGTAGTAAATGATCAGGAACAAAAGTCTGTGAACTTAATCAGATGTCTCATTACTTATTTGGGTCCTTGGTGGAGGCCTATTTTCCCTGCTGTAACACGGTCCCTTCTCTCCTTGTTTCTGGTGTGGCCCTCCTACCCCATCCCTCCTGTTTATAATCCTTGGAAATACTGTCTCTAGGTGGGCTAGGTGGGTTTGGTACTAGGAGCCACCTATTAGGGAGTACATAAGGCGCTTAATTTTCTGGGTCTGGGATACTTCACTTAATATAATTGTTTCTAATGACATCCATTTCCCGGCAAATTCCAGTAATTCATCATTTTTGATGGCTGAGTAGTACTCCATTGTATAGATGTACCACTGTTTCCTTATCCACTCGTCAACTGTTGGACATTTGGGCTGATTCCATGACTTTGCTATTGTAAACAGTGCTGCTATGAACATGGTCATGCTTGTGCTATCGAGGTGAACCTCTGCTGTATGGGGGGTTATTCCCAAAAGTGGAATAGCAGGGTCATATGGCATTTCAATCTGTAATTTCTTTAAGAATCTCCAGACAGCTCGCCAGAGTGGCTGTATGAGCCTGCATTCCCACCAGCAATGTAGGAGAGTTGCCCTCTCTCCACGTCCTCTCCAACATTTGTTGTTGTTTGTATTGTGGATTTTTGCCATCCTGACCGGGGTGAGATGATATCTCAGGGAAGTTTTGATTTGCATTTCCCTGATGGCTAAGGAAGTGGAGCATTTTTTCAGATATTTGTTAGACATTTTAATTTCATCCCTGGTAAAGTTTCTTTTAAGTTCCAGGGCCCATTTTTTAATTGGGCCATTGGTTTCCTTGGTGTTTAGTTTTCTAAGTTCTTTGTGCACTCTGGACAGCAGAGTTCTATCAGATGTGTGGTTAGTGAAGATTTTCTCCCATTCTGTGGGTTGCCTTTGAGCTTCCATTACAATCTCTTTATCTGAACAGAAGCTCTTTAATTTCACAAGATCCCAACTGTTGAGAGTTGGTAGCAGTGACTGTGCCATTGGATGTCTGTTTAGGAAATATTGGCCTAGCCCAATCAGCTCGAGGGAGTTCCCTATCCTTTCAACTATGGTTTTTATAGTCTCTGGCCTGATATCAAGGTCCTTGATCCATTTGGAATTAAGTCTTGTACATGGTGACAAGTACGGGTCCAGCTTTAATCTTCTGCATGTGGAGATCCAGTTTTGCCAGCACCATTTGTTGAAGATGCTGTTCTTTTTCCATTAGATTCTTTGGGCCCTTTTGTCAAAGACCAAATGGCTGTAACTTTGTGGGCTTATATCTGGGTCTTCAATCCTTATCCATTGATCTGTGTGTCTATTTTGGAGCCAGTACCAGGCTGTCTTTACAACTATGGATTTGTAGTATAGACTAAGGTTTGGTATGGCAATACCTCCAGCTGTGTTTTTGTTACTCATGATTGTTTTTGCTATCCTGGGTCTTTTGTGCCTCCATATGAACTTTGAGATTGTTTGGTCAACTTCTTTAAAGAATTGCTTTGGGATTTTGATTGGTGTAGCATTGAATCTGTATATTGCCTTTGGTAGGATGGTCATTTTTACGATGTTGATTCTCCCAAATCCAGGAACAAGAGAGGTCTTTCCACCTTCTGGTGTCTTCTGCTATTTCTTTCTTTAGGGTTTTAAAGTTTCCATTGTAAAGGTCTTTTACCTCCTTAGTTAGGTTTATACCAAGGTATTTCATTTTTTTAGGGGCTATAGTAAATGGAATTGTTTCTCTCAAGGCTTTTTCACTTCTTTCATTCTGGGCATATAGGAAGGCCTCTGATTTTCGCACATTTATTTTGTATCCTGCCGCCCTGCTGAACTTCTCAATTAGTTCCAGGAGCTTCCTGGTGGAGTTTTTGGGATCACTCAGGTATAAGATCATGTCATCTGCAAATAGGGATAGCTTGACTTCTTCCTTGCCGATTTGAATCCCTCTTATGTCCCTTTCTTGTCTTATGGCTTCAGCTAAGACTTCAAGTACAATATTGAATAGAAGTGGTGAGAGTGGACAGCCTTGTCTAGTTCCTGATCGAAGTGGGAATGCTTCCAATTGTTCCCCATTGAGCATAATCCTTGCTGTGGGCTTGTTGTATATAGCTTTTATTATATTGATAAAGGTTCCTTCCATTCCTACTGTCTCTAGCGTTTTGATCATAAAAGGCTGTTGGATCTTGTCAAAAGCTTTTTCTGCATCTATCGAGAGTATCATGTGGTCTTGGACTTTGGACTGGTTTACATGATGAATTACATTTATTGATTTGCGTATGTTGAACCAACCTTGTGTGCCAGGGATGAAGCCTACTTGGTCCCCGTAAATGATCTTTTTAATATGTTTTTGAATCCGATTTGCTAAGACTTTGTTGAGAAACTTTGCATCTGTGTTCATCAGGGAGATCGGCCTATAGTTTACTTTTTTAAGTGAATCTTTATTAGGTTTTGGGATTAAGACGATATTAGCTTCATAGAAGGAATTTGGTAGTGTTCCTTCCTTTGCTATTTGATGGAACATTTTAAGGAGTATTGGTGTTATTAACTCCTTAAATGTCTGGTAGAACTCTGTGCTGAATCCATCTGGTGCAGGACATTTTTTGGTGGGAAGATTCGAGAATACTTCCTCAATTTCCTTATATGTTATAGGACTATTTAAATAATTCACAACTTCCTGATTCGATTTAGGTAATTTGTGTTTACTTAGAAATTCATCCATCTCTTTTGTGTTGTCAAACTTCACAGAGTATAAGTTTTTGAAATATGATGTTATAATTCTCTGGATTTCTTGGGTATCAGTAGTGATAACTCCATGTTCATTTCTGATTTTGTTAATTTGGGTTTTTTCTCTCCTGCTTTTGGTTAATTTAGCTAGGGGTGTATCAATCTTATTGATTTTTTCAAAGAACCAGCTTTTTGACTGGTTGATTTTTTCTATCGTTTTCTTAATCTTGATTTCAGATATTTCTCCCCTTATTTTGCTAATCTCCTCTCTTCTACTACTTTTGGGATCAGATTGCTCTAGTTTCTCTAAAGCTTTAAGCTGCATTGTTAAGTTGTTTATTTCTGATGTTTCCATTTTTTGATGTAGGCATTAAGAGCTATGAACTTACCTCTTAGAACAGCTTTCATTGTGTCTCAGAGATTTTGGTAAGTTGCATTTTCGTTATCATTCACTTTCAGGAAATCTTGAATTTCCTTTTTAATTTCTTCCTGAATCCAGTTCTCATTCAGCATCATAGTGTTAAGTTTCCAGGAGTTAGTGTATTTTCTCTTGTTTGATGTGTTGTGGATGTCCAGCTTTAGGCCGTGGTGGTCTGATAGGGCACAGGTTAGAATTTCAACTTTCTTGTATATGTGTAGATTCATTTTGTGGCCCAATATGTGATCTATTTTGGAGAAAGTTCCGTGTGCTGCTGAGAAAAATGTGTATTCTTTGGTGCGTGGGTGAAAAGTTCGATAGAGATCTGTAAGGTCCATTTCTTTCAGGGTTTGATTAAGTTCCAAAGTGTCTCTGTTAAGCTTTTGACCTGTTGATCTATCCCATGTAGAGAGGGCGGTGTTGAAGTCCCCAAGAATTATCGTTTGGGGGTTGATTTCTTGCTTTAGACGCTGTAGGGTTTTCTTAGTGAATGTGGAGGGGCCCGTATTGGGTGCATATATGTTCAGTATTGTGAAATCTTCCTGGTGAATTGTACCTGTGACTAAAATGTAGTATCCATCCGTGTCTCTTATAATTTTTTTTGGTTTGAAATCCACTTTGTCTGATAGCATAATGGCTACCCCTGCCTGTTTTCTGCTTCCATTTGCTTGTAGAATTGTTGACCAGCCTTTTATTTTTAGAGCATGCCTATCTTTTGTGGTGAGATGGGTTTCCTGCAGGCAACAGATTGATGGATTGTGATTTTTAATCCAAGTTTGTAATCTGTGTCTCTTGATCGGTGAATTAAGTCCATTAACATTTAGTGTTATAATGGAGAAACTATTGTTAATTCCAGACATTTATTATGTTTAGTAGCTTTTATAAATATATTGCTTCGCTTTTAATGGTGTTATATTTGCCTTCTGTTCTCCTGGATATGCCTGTTTTTTTCTTCACGCTTGAGTATCATTTCTAGCATTTTTTGAAGGCCTGGTTTGGTGGCCATGTATCCCTTCAAGTTGTCTTTGTGCTGGAAAATTTTTCTTTCTCCCTCGATCATGACTGATAGTTTTGCAGGGTAAATCAGCCTGGGTTGACATTTTTGCTCATTCAATTTGCGGAAGAGGGGGCGGTAAGAGTGTAAGAGCATAAGGATGGGAGGAGCAATGATATGTAAGATACTCTATACTAGTTAGGGCTGAAGCAATCATAATTGGACTTTGCATGCCCTGCGCATTGTCCAACACACTGTTGACTTCACAAAGTCTAGCATCTGCTAAAGGCACCAAGATCCTTGGAGGCAAAGGATTGGCAGCCACAGCAGTGTTCGTATACCTAAGGGGAACACGGGAAAGGGTTCGGGAAAGGCCACTGGGTCCTTGTACGTCATCGGAGAGGAGGGCCCAGAGGAAAATCAGACATGCACAAGAAAGGACTCTCTGGGAACTGGGGTGGGATGGGGAGGGAGAGAGGTGGGGAGGGGGAGCAGGGGGTACGGGGGGAGGAGGAGGGAGGGAGGGAACTGGTGTACCTAATAAGTTTGTATGAGCTGAAATTAAAAAAAAAAAAGAAATTTGAATTTCAAAAAAAAAAAAAAAAGAATCTGAGTTCAATTCCCAGCATACTTGAAAAAAAAGCCATGTAGCCTAGGTATGCTCATGACCTGCGCAGAGATGCTAATGAGCTGAAGGCTGCAGCCCTGAAAGCTTTCTGACCTGTCCAAGAGGCCTCCGGGTATTGTGCTTGCCCAGTCAGGAGTGCTCGGTTGGGCTTTGGCAGAGTCTGGTGAGGCATGGAAGTACGCAGCATAGAAACGCCGGCCATGGGAGTGTTGGTGGGAGCTGATCGCCCTGCCAGTTGAGCCAGACAGAGGCCGGGTGCCACCTCATGCATGGCTGTGGTGGTGGTGACAGATGGTGCTCCTGACAGCAGAGGCCTCTTGGGTCAGGCGGGGTGCGGATGGCGGGGGTGTGAGTGGCCATGGCCCCCTCCAAGCTCCTGTGTCCCTTCGTGGGCCATGGAGCCCCAGAGCCAGAGGCAAGGGTGGCTCAAGATTCAGGGTTTTGGAGATACTGGTGGTCGTGAGGGATTGGCTGGTCAGCCTGGACAGCAAGGTTCCACCCACCAGAGTCTGACTGCCCCCCCACCCATTTCCACCTGGCATTTTCACATGGGATCTGAGATCTGAACTCAGAACCTTCCATTTTCAAGGCAGAGTCTTAACTCCTGAGCCAACTCTCCAGCCCAGGTGCTATAGCTTTGAGAGAGGTCACACAGTTCACTCAGCTTCCTGGATTCTTGGCTTTGTAAAATTCTGCAGCTGTCTTTGATAAAAATCTAATAATTTGGCCCTCTCCACCTAGGATACTCAGGGTTCAGGGAGGACACACTGTTCCTCAGGTAAATCCCCCAAGCCCACCCCCAGGACCCAGGTCACCTGCTCATCCCAGCTCCTCCCACCAGCCAATGGGAGCAGCACTCTCTCTGCCCCAGGCTAGGGAGGGCCACTAGGCCACACCCCAGTTTCCAGGTGAACTGCCCCGACAACTAGCAGCTCTAACCTTTCTACCAAGGACCCTCACAGTCCAGGGAGGACACACTGTTCCTCAGAATGCCTCAGTCTAACGAAAATGCAAGCAAAGCTCTAGGGGACAAATGTAATACATCTGAATTCCTCTAATATCATCCTATCATGGGGGAGAGGTTCTTCCCATCCAGCTCAAACATAAGTAAACCCCTTTTTACCATCCTGTTCCTTTCAATTATTAGTCACTCTACATTAACTTTTCCATATAGCCACCCCCAAAACATATACAACTTCTGGGACTATACCATTCACCCTCACATATCACCAAGGTACTAAATCGTAAAGGTGCACTGCCATACTAATATTCACCCCGTGTCACTAAACCTGACTTAATTGATGTAGTAACAGTCTAATAGCCTCATCTAGGAAATAACAATAACAACAGACAAGCTTACCCAACTCCAAGGAAAACACTAATAATAACTGCTCGAGAGTAGTAATACCAACTAATTCAGTTCAGTCAAAAACACACAGAAACTGAAAGGTCTTAAGAGATAAAACAACGATGCCCAAGTCACAGTGCAAATCCATGAGAAACAAAACCTGAGAAAACAAATATCCCACTGAAAGAATGAATAATAGATTCCAACCAGAACAGATTCACAGAAAATAGCCAAGAAAGCCAGACCCAAGATAACGACTTTCAAAGCATGATCATTACCATGATCAATACTATGAAAGAGGAAATCCGGGAGAAGTCAAATAACCGCATCAATCACTTTGAACAGGAACACAACAGACACTTGGAGGAATTGAGAAAAACAGTTCAAGAAACCAAAATAGGCATAGAGCAGTTAAAACAGTCTCAAGCAGAGTTTAAAATGGGACTAAAAGACAAGTTATCTTCAACCAACCCAGAACTCAACAGAGAGTCTTACTAGCAGAGCTAATGAAGCAGAACATAGAATTTCAGATCTTGAAGACAAAGTGGAAGAATTAACCAGCTCAATGGAAGAGGTTGTTAAAGTCAAAAAGATACTTGAGAGAAATATTCAAGAGTTATGGGACACCCTGAAGAAGCCTAACATGCGCATTCATGGAATACCAGAACAAGAACCCCAAAATACCACACCTGAGGAAATTCTTCAAATTATCATAAAGGAAAACTTTCCTCATCTAAAGAAAGAGAGGTCGATCCAAATACAAGAGGCTTTCTGCACCCCAAACAGATATGACCAAAATAGAAACTCACTATGGGAGAGCTTCAAGGGAAAAATAAAGTCACTTTTAAAGGTAAACCTATTAAAATAACAAATGACTTTTCAATGGAAACAGTCAAAGCAAGAAGAGCTTGGAGAGACATAGTTCAAGTATTGAATGAGCAAAAATGTCAGCACAGGCTGATATACTCGGCAAAACTATCTGTCATGATTGAGGGGAAAGAAACGTTTTCCAGCACAAAGACAACTTGTCTACTAAATCAGGCCTTCAAAAAATGCTAGAAAAGATACTCAAGCTTGAAGAAAAGAACAAGTATATCCAGGAGGACAGAGGGAAGTATAATACCACCAAAACCTAAAAGCCACATAATACACTTATGAAAGCCACTAAACATAAAAAGTGTCTGGAAATAAAAATAATTTCTCCTACACCCCACCCCGCTCCGGCGGTCGGGATGCGAGTGCGGTCCAGCCGGGCCTCACCCCATGACCTAGGTAAGTCTCCGCCCCCGCCCGCCCACCAGGACCCCAGGCCAAATAATTCAGTTTAGTGAAATTGAGAGATCTTAAGAGTTAAAATGACAATGCCAAAGTCAAAGTGCAAATCCATGAGAAGCAATACTCAAGTAAACAAATTTCCCACTGAAGAAATTATCCCATAATGTTAGACTCCAACCAGAACAAACCCGTGGAAAAAGGCCAAGAAAGCCTCACCCAGGATAAAAACTTTCAAAATATGATCATTACCATGTTCAATACTATGAAAGGAAATCCGGGAGGAATTACATAATCGAATCAATCGCTTTGAAGAGGAACACAACAGACATCTGGAGGAGTTGAGAAAAACAGTGCAAGAAACAAAAAGTGGCATAGAGCAGTTAAAACAGACTCAAGCAGAGTTTAAAACTGAGCTACAAGACAAGTTATCTTCAACCCAGAACGCCACAGAGAGTCTTATCAACAGAACTAACGAAGCAGAAAACAGAATTTCAGACCTTGAAGATAAAGTGGGAGTACTAACCAGCTCAATGGAAGAGGTTGTTAAAGCCAAAAAGATACTTGAGAGAAATATCCAAGAGATACGGGACACCCTGAAGAAGCCTAACATGCGTATTCATGGAATACCAGAGCAAGAATCTCAAAATACCACCCCTGAGGAAATTTTTCAAACGATCATCAAGGAAAACTTTCCTCATCTAAAAAAAGAGAGGCCCATCCATATACAAGAGGCATTCCGCACCCCAAACAGATACAACCAAAATAGAAGCACGCCGTGGCAAATAATAGTTAAAACACTCCACATTCAAGATAAAGAACTGGTGCTGAAAGCTTCAAGGGAGAAAAAACAAGTCACTTTTAAAGGTAAACCTATTAAAATAACAAATGACTTCTCAGTCGAAACAGTAAAAGCAAGAAGAGCTTGGAGAGACATACTTCAAGTATTGAATGAGCAAAAATGTCAACCCAGGCTCCGCCCTACCAGAACCGGAAACGCAGGCCACCCCTGCTTCCGCCTGGCGTCTATACGTGGGATCTGGGATCTGAACTCAGGACCTTCCGCCTGCAAGGCGGAGGCTTAACCCCTGAGCCACCTCTCCAGCCCCCGTCTGGAGATTCTTAAAGAAATTAAAGATTGAAATGCCATATGACCCTGCTATCCCACTTTTGGGAATAACCCCCCATGCAGCAGAGGTTCGCCTCGATAGCACAAGCTCGACCATGTTCATAGCAGCACTGTTTACAATAGCAAAGTCATGGAATCAACCTAAATGTCCAACAGTTGACGAGTGGATAAGGAAACTGTGGTACATCTATACAATGGAGTACTACTCAGCCATCAAAAATGATGAATTACTGGAATTTGCCGGGAAATGGATGTCATTAGAAAGAATTATATTAAGTGAAGTATCCCAAACCCAGAAAATTAAGCGCCGTATGTACTCCCTAATAGGTGGCTCCTAGTACCAAACTCACCCAGCCCACATTGAGACACTCAAAAGTAAACCTATGTAACACAGTAATTGCAAGGATTATGAACAAGAGAGATGGGTTAGGAGGGCCACACCAGAAACAAGGAGAGAGGGGACCATGTTACAGCAGAGAAAATAGGCCTCCATCAAGGTCTGCAAGTAAGTAATGAGAAACCTGGTTAAGTTCACAGACGTTCTTTCCTGATCTCACCAGAAGGGGAGGGCATATAGTCTAGCAGATAAAAAGTAATCATTTTGCAAATGGGTGATGGACCCCTCCCTCAGGGAGGTTTCCTACTCTTATTACATCTACCCTTGAATGTGCTATTACAACAAGACTCCAGTTTAACAGCTTTTTGTCTCTGGCCAGGGGGTGACATACAGTGCCCAGCAGAATGGAGTGAAGGGAATTGCAGGAGCAGCAAAACTGCAAAAGAAAATCAACAAACCACAATCCAGAACTTCAGAGACTCTATATCAATCACATAGAACTAGGCCAGCCTAATCTCTCCCCATCCTGGAGCTCAGCGACATTTGCGGAAGAGGGGGGCGGTAAGATTGTAAGAGCAAAAGGATGGGAGGAGCAACGATTTGCAAGATTCTCAACAATAGTTGGGGCCAAAGCAATCATAATGGGACTTTGCATGCCCTGCGCAATGTCCAGTGCACTGTTGCCCTCATAAAGTCTAGCATCTGTTAAGGGCACCGAGACCCCTGGAGGCAAGGGATTGACAGCCATAGTAGTGATCTTATGCTTAAGGGGAACAAGAGAAAGGGCTTATGGAAATGCCACTGGGTCCTTATATGTCATCGGAGAGGAGGACCCAGTGGAGAGTTAGGCGTACACAATAAAGGACTCTCTGGGAATTGGGGGGGAGGCACTGGGGGAAGGGGAGGGGGAGGAGGGGGGAGGGAGGGAACTGGTAAAAAATTTTAAAATGTATAATTAAATTTTTAATAAAAAAAAAAAATAAATAAATAAAAAAGATCTTGGCAGGTATCAGCCTTCAAAAATAGGTGAGCCGGGGCTGGAGAGGTGGCTCAGGGGTTAAGCCTCCGCTTTGCAGGTGGAAGGTCCTGAATTCGGATCCCAGATCCCAGGTGTAGATGCCAGGCGGAAGTGGGGGCGGCCTGCGCTTCTGGTCCTGGTAGGGCGGAGCCTGTGAATCCCAGGGCAGAAGGAGGTGGAGGCGGTCCATGGTGGTTCGCGAATTCGTCCATGGTTCTACACACACACACACACACACACACACACACACACGCGCGCGCGCGCGCGCGCGCACGCACATACACACGCACATGCACACAGTTGAATAAATAATAATAATAATAAATTAAAAAAAATAGGTGAGCCATCTTATAATAAATCTCTCTCATGCACACACACAGACACACACAGATGCATAGGTGCATATCAGATAAATAGGATATATGTCTCCTATGAATTCTGTTTATACTGTATAGAACACATACATGACTATATAGAGTTGTGCCTTACTCATGTGCACATACACACACATGTACACATACACATACACACACAGTCTTATTTCTCTGCCAGACATATACTCAGACACATATATAGCAAGGCTGCAGAGTTAGAATTAGAAATCTTCTTACTCAACACTTTAGACATATGTGAGAGAGGGTCTCTGTTGCAGTTCATCTGCATGACTGCTGATAAATGACCATCAACCGGCTTAAGGGAACAAGGGTTTATTCTTTCTTATGATTCCTGGTTAAGTTCTCAGTCCAGCTTGATGGGAGCACACTCAGCAACACCAGGGCTGAGGAAACTGGCAACACCATCATCACATAACAGCTGATATTGACAATCTTTACTTGCCAGACCAGCATGTCTGGTCAAGTGAACAGAAGGATGCCAACTCTCTCACCCAGCTCTCCGTGACTTATTCCAGGACCTAATGCCACCAATTACAGGCTGGGCTTTCCCCATCAGCTTGATAATCTCCTTCAGGTTTACTCTGTGCTGAACTCAACTACTAATTCTCCACAAATGTGCCCAGAGCTCAAACCCTCAACAGTTAAGTCGAAACCCAATCTCTCATTTTATCTAATCTGGCCCTTGTCTCCTGTCTCACTCTCCCAACCCCTACCCCAGATGAAGGCTTTGGATGGCTGAGAACCTGCCTACTTATACTCTCTGCTCTGCTTTATTTAGAGGTGCACCTGTCAGTACTTGAAGATGATGGTTTGGTCTGCCTATTTATTTATTTATGTATGTATTTAATTTATGAGAGAGCAGAGAATGCATGTGCATGCCATCATAGCATGCCCATGTGGGAGCCCAAGGACAACCTTCAGAAGTCAGTTCTTTCCTTCCCCCAGGTGGGCTTCTGGCAGTTAAACTCAGACTGCCAGGATTGCAAGCAGGCACCTTACCGTGGAGCTATCTTGCTGACTGCTAAAAACAACTAAACCAGAAAGAAATGGACCTGGTAGCTGTTGTTCTGTGAAGAACTGAAACAGCTTATGGCCATCTGACAATGTCACTGCATAGACATGGGGCCCTGGGACACATGACAGGGCATCAGTCAATGAGGGTCAGTGGACCTGCCCCAATGGGCCATGGAGGAAAACCCCCACCTTCTCCATCGTACATGAGGTGCACAATGTGAGTTGGATGAAATCATACTTCTGAGTTGGTAATTGAAGGGAAGGGCTGCACTCTAAGAAGGGGCGGTTGAGATGTACTGCAAATGGTGTTTAAACACTAGAAGATCCATATCTAAATTTTCCTTTAAGGACCTGGGATGGATTCCATCTTTGCACCAAGTCATAAATAGTTTTATTCTTTAGTAGGAACGTGTTTGTGTGTGTTGTTGTTGCTGTTGTTGTTGTTCATATGCAGGTATTTGTGTATATGTAGAGATCGAGGTGGTCTTCCTGAATCACTCTCCACCTTGTTTTTCTAGCAGGGGTTTCCTGCTGAACCTGGGGCTCGGGATGTGGACTGCAAGCCCATCCATCTGCTCATCTCTGCCTCCCAAGTTCTGGGCATCTACGCATGGGCCAAATCACTTGGCTTTTTTCCATGAACTCAGATCCTTATGCCCAGCAACACTTTACCCACTGAGCCATCTCCCCAGATATAGAAAGGTTTGGTTAACCACACTGTTAGAAGTATTTGACCTTGAGTTTTATGACAATTGAAAAGATCTGGAAGGGTACTCTGGGATAATGTGATGGTTACTCTTAACTATTGCTGTGAGAGAGCACCCAAAGTCAATCAACTTAAGGGAGAAAGGGAGGTTTATTCAGCTTACAGTTCCAGAGGGGAGGTCTCTCAAAGCAGAGGTGGCATGGCTGGCTGAAGAAGGCTAAATCACTGCAGACATCTTGGAAGCTGAGAGCTGCAGACTGCTTACAGCAAAGGCTAACTTCTCCTGGAGATAGGGTGGGACTAATCCACCTAAAGGCTCACCCTTGTGACTGCGTTCCTCCAGCAAGGCTCCACCTCTCAAGGTGCCATGACCTTGCCAAACACATGATACTGTTGGGGACATATTTCAAACCGTGACATTCCACCCCTGGCCCGCACAGGCTCATTGCCATCTCATTATGCAAACCATATTCAGTCCAACTTTAAAAGTCTTCATAGACTACAATGGTAGTCCCAACAGTCCAAAAGTTCAAAGTCCAAAGCCTCCTGTAAAATCAAAATACTTTACATACTTCAACATACAATGACACAGAATAACACATTCCCATTCAAAAGGAAGGAATGGGGCATATCCAGGAAAGATCGGTCCATAACAAGACCGAAAACCAGCAGGACAAACTCCAAATCTTGTAGCTCCAAGTCCAACATGTGAGCCTCTTGTTGAAATCATCTCAGTTCCAAAGGGTTTTGGTTCCACCCCTCCAATGCAGCTGCCCATAGAACACATCACTCTTTTTGGCTGACTCCTCCCAGGGTATACAGCTTTCCTTGGCAGGTGTCCCACATTGTGTCTGGAATCTCTAACATCTTTACTTCTCAATGGCAAACCAGGCTTTAACTCCACATCACAAACTGACCTTCTTGGGCCTCTAAACTGCAGGCTTCTTGCCTCATGATGCCTGAATTCTGCCAATTTTTGAAATCTTGGAGGAGGACTCCATGATCTCCTCCCTCTTGCATCACTGATCCTCAAATGCATCCCTACGATTCTGTCTATACCGCAGTTTGGGGATGTGAGCTTTGTAAAAGAAACCAACTCTTGCTTTGGAACTCCACCCTTTAGCTCCAATCTTCTGAAAGGATTTGCATTCTTAAGAGTGGGAGCCTTGCTTGAGGATCCTACCCTCAAGCTAGGACCTCTCCTATTATCCAAACTGAGAGCAGGCTTTGATTTACAAATGGAGCTAATCTCTTTAACAGCCATTTTGTTCTCTGCTTCTTCCTGATTTGACTCTAAGTTTAGCATTGTATTTCATCATTGGACTTACAGTTTTTGCTTCTTCCTGCCTGATTCTTTGCTCTTTTCACAACTCTGAAGACAACTAAAAAGTAGCCATACACTTGTCAAGACTACATTGCTTTCAAATTTCCTCCGCCAAGCATCCACCTTAATTTCAGGCAAACTTTCAGGATGAGGGCAAAACTTCACTAAACTCGTGCCAACACATGGCTTCATGTGTCACTTGTCCAGTTGCAAACACAGTCTCTGTTCCCCTCTGGACCATTACAAGCTGGACTTCCACTGTCTGCATCTCTCACAGCATTGCTCTCCTCTGAGCTCTCACAAGAAAGGTCCCTTTGGCCCAACCGCCAAGACGCAAAGACTTTCCCAGCACAAAGTCCCAAAATTCTCCACATTTCTCCCAACGAACAGTTCCAAAGGCACACTAGCCACATCACAGCATTGGCCATGGTTCTGGATACCTAGTTTTCTCAGCCTCACAAACAACTTCACTTTATGGTACAAGTTGTAAAGGGAAAGTGAGGAAAGATCAGCCATGTGCTCTAAAAATCAGGTCGCCACAGGGCGCTCAGATGGGCCATCATGTCAGAAGATGCCCAGATTGGATTCCAAAGGAGGGGTGGCCCAGAGGCAGGGCTGGGTGGAAGACACACCTCCCCCAAAAGCCACTCCCTAGAGCCAGGGGCTGAGGGGCGGGGAGGGTGGAACAGTGGGCGGATGCAGGCCGCCTCTTTATTACTGGCTTGGCCTCCTCCTCCTCAGCTATCAGACAGTTCTCAAGCTGCAGTCCATAAAGATGCCCTCGCCTAGCACAGCCATGGCCAGCAACCAGGCCCTGCCGGCATTCCTTCTGTGTAGCACGCTCTTGATCATCAAGATGTACGTGGTGGCTGTCATCACGGGCCAAGTGCGGCTGCGGAAGAAGGTAGGTGTTGGGTGGGCATCATGGGGGGCTGCTCACAACCAGAAAGGAAGTCTGAGGACCTAAAGACACACAGCCCAAGCGTGGTGGAGCCTTGCGCTTCCCACAGGCATCTAGCTGTTCTGAAACCCTGCAGATTGCTGACCCGGACCAGAGCTCCCTCATCCTCCTCCCTCTGGTCGGCCCTGTCAAGCGCCTGCCTCTGGGAGACCCAACGCGGTGGAGACACCCGGGAAACCTGGGCGCCCCAACTCCCTGACCCGCACTTCCAGGCAGCGAGATCTCATATCGGGGCGGAGAGGAAATTCCCAACTTCTCCTGCGTGCATGCGTACAGTCCCACGTACAGGCCCAGATCCCTTCGTAACCCCAGGATGCTCACAGTGGGCACTCCCGGCATCCCAGGTCCTGTGTCCAGACCCATAGTAAATGGGCCGGGACTGAACCTATAGGAGGGGCAGAGACACCGCGGGACCCAGTCTTTAGTGTGTTTTTTAGATGACTGTGTGCGCACTGGCTGGGGACCTACTGGCATCCTGAAGCACCTGTGGCTTTGTGGGGGCGCAGTTCTTTCCCGAAAACGCACCTTTCCACACCTTTATCCTGCCCAAAGGTGAGGCTAGGCCTTGGCAGGGAGATGTATGGGTGGGAGCTCTGGGCAGATATCTCACCTGCAGACAAGTTCAACATCTAGGGCAAGTACAGACAGGATGGGAGGCAGGTGGTGGCTGGAGACCCATGCCGCGTGCTGAACATGTCATCCTAATTCTCGCCGGCTTTGCCGGGCTGAGGTGGGGACTAGAAAGACCACAAGCAGGGGTCCATGGAAGCCCACACGACCTCGGGTCTCTCTGCTCCCTCTCTAGAAGGAATCTATGGATGGGGGAGGCTGAGGCAGGGGGAGCTCAGAGCTCAGAGTCAGTGTGGATCCGAGTTTCTGCCCAGGCATGGGAGGCCCATGTGGTTTCTGTTAACTTGATTACGTTGTGTTTGAGTGAATCCCAGGTCCTCTGGCAAGTTAGAGCGGTACCCTGTGGCAAAGCCAGGCTTCTAGCTCTAGGCAGAAAACCTACCAAGGATCTACCCCCTCCCTAAGCCTTATCTTCTCTCAGGCCAGGCTCAGGAATGAATGGGTGTGTGAGTGGCCGCGGAGACAGTGCAGGAGAAGCATTCAGTACTATCTTCCTGATGTTCAGGCCTTTGCTAACCTTGAGGACGCCCTGAGACACGGAGGTCCCCAGTACTGCCGAGTGACCCAACGTGGAGCGCTGCTTAGGTGAGTCCACTGATATGGCCCCGGGCTGTCTTCATCCACTCCTTACATTCATGTGGGAAAATATGTGCTCATGACTTGGACAAAGTTTGGGCCTCGTGGTGCCCCAGGGATAGAGGCAGGAGGATCAGGAGGAGTCCACCTGTATAGTTGCCGATAAAGAACCATCAAAGAGCTTAAGGGAACAAGGGTTTTATTTTTTCTTACCATTACTGGTGACAGTTCTTAGTCCAGCTTGAATGGAGAGCATGCACCAACAGCAGGGCCCAAGGAACTGGCCACAACCATCTCTACATAATGGCTGAGAGAGGGAGATCCTGATTTGCCAGACCAGCATGTCTGGCCAGGTGGACACCATGAGCCAACTTCCTCAACTGGCTCTTAGTATTTATCCATCGATTCAGGGCCTAGTCCTACCCATCATGGGTTGAGCCTTCCCCACCAGCTAGACAATCTCCTGCGGGATTGCTCTGGGTCTAACTGAACCACTGATCTCTACACATGTGCCCAGAGCTCAAACTCTCAACTGTCAAGTGGACACCTGTGCCCAACCGTGACAGCCAGCTTTGGCTAAATAGAAGGTTCCAGGCCAGCCCATTTCCAGGCTCAGATCTGTGTTGTGTGACCCCCCACTCCATGCACAACACCCCTGCCAGCTCAGGTGGATCCTGCCACAAGGAAAGAAAAAAAATGTCTGAGTAATTAGCCATCTTCTTTTCTAGGGTTTATGCCCCCTAGGCTACGTGGAACAATATGTCTTATCGATGATAGTTAAGAAAACACTAAGATCCTGGCCTCTAAGGGATTTCTGTGACTTTCCTCTCTGTCTTACAAAGATTAGGAAGAGTGGAGTGTCCCAACTTGGGGCTTGTGTGATTTCCAGAGAACATTATCTTAGAAGCACCTTCAACCTCAGGAAGTCTTGCTCAAAAACAAATCTTTTTCAGTTGTCTTTTATTTTTGAAATGTCGTGGAAATTTGTTTAAAGATTTTTATTTTGTGTGTGCATGGGTGTGTGTGAGCCTGTGGCAGCCCAAGGATAACTCTCAGAATCATCCTGGATGCTCTTTGTCCTTATATCTTTGCTGTGTGATCTCCCAGTTTCTGCCTTCCAGGGCTGGAAATGCAGGTTGCTATCTATGCCTGGCAATTTTACCTGGCATCCTTTGCTATTACTCCAGCCCGCCAACCAAGCAAGTGTGGTGGCCACACTTGGGATCCAGGAAATAAGATCAGGGGTTCAAGGTCTCCCTCAGCTCTTCCTAGAGTCCAGCCTGGGGTGACAGTAAGACAACCAGAGCAAAAAGTCAGCTGCATGTAGGGGTAGAGAGCACTGCAGAGGCTGAGGCAGGAGGATTGCACTGAGTTCCAGGCTAGTCTGGGCTACCCAAGGAGACCCTGTCTCAGCGAAACCACAAGACCCCACACAGTTGGCTTGGAGAACTGGAGCAGTGTGTGAGCTTGGCCCAGTTGCTCTGTCAGCTCCCCTCAAGTGAGGATGCAGGGAAGGGGGTTGTCTGTCACAGGGGTGTCACATGTCTGATCCCTGAGAAGACCAGGACCCTCCAGGCAGGAGGATTGCATTGAGTCCCGGCTAGTCTGCACTGCCGAGAGTGACCCATCTCCCAGCAGCCACCTGGGAGCGGTTTTCCTCATGGGGCTCTTCAGGCCACTCACCCTCCTTAAACACTCAGAGGTGCACATAGCCCCAGACCAAGGCCCAGCTGACTCTATGCCCTTTTCCCTCTTCTGCAGAGCTCACCAGAATGACATGGAGACCATCTACCCCTCCTCTTCCTGGGCCTCATCTACTCCTTCCTGAGCCGCAACCTTTCATCGCCTGGATGCACTTTTCCATCTCTCGCTGGACGCATGGTGCACACCGTGGCCTACCTGGGCAGGCTGCGGGCCCCCATCCGCTCGCTGGCCTATATCCTGGCCCAGCTGCCCTGCCTCTCCATGGCCTTGCAGATCATCTGGGAGGCGGCCTGCCACCTGTGATCCTCCAGGACACCCGGCTGACAGCCGCCAGCTGAACTTGGGGACTCAGTGTCCTTTTTAGGATTGAGACAACTCACAGCCTGGGTCCATGCCCACTCTGTGTGCGTGTGTGTTACATGTGTGCCTTCATCTCTTGGATCCTGGATGAAGTGGCTGTTACAACCACTCACGAGGGGCTTCAGAACCTTCATCCCCTGGAGAAAGGAACACTCTGCCACAGCAACACCATGACCAATCTCAGACCCACCTGAATTCTGGCCTTGCCAAGGAGAGATGGACCTGGCCACCTGTTTTGAGAAGATCCACATGATTACCAGCCATGGTCAGGGGGTACTTACAGCTGCCTCTGGTGAACATGTGGACGTTCAGTGCTCTGTGCTCTGAATGCCTCAGTGGACCCTCCCAGGATGGTACAGAGGCCTTGGACCCTTAAGTTGTCTCATTGAGCTGATGGCTGAGTGGCCACAGGACCTTTGGGTTGCCTCAGTGTCTGAGGTTGTCTCCATGCAAATATCCACGAGTGGGGAGCTGTGAGTGTGGGCGGG
Organism: Typhlomys cinereus; assembly: GCA_023101885.1. Taxonomy (NCBI): domain Eukaryota; kingdom Metazoa; phylum Chordata; class Mammalia; order Rodentia; family Platacanthomyidae; genus Typhlomys; species Typhlomys cinereus. The sequence goes on along the minus strand of JALPQD010000295.1, from coordinate 1,742,712 downwards.
ATGTCCCCAAGCTGAATCTGGATGGTTTTGATCATTAAATAAACTTTGATCTATGAAGCCTGGTGTTACCTTGAACTCCTGATTTTCCTGCTTCCTCTCCTCCAAGTGCTGGATGGTAGGATGCCCTGCCATGGCTGCCCTTCGCCAGTGTTTCAGTGGGTGGTTGAACTGGGTTGCAGAGCACATTCTTGGTAAAACCAGATACACACACAGGTACCTGTCTGGTTCAGTCAGACCACACTAAGGCAGCTGGCCCCCTCCTTTAGCAGGGGGCCTCTGGGCACCTGGCCACCACCCGGGCAAACACATCCCCACACACGGAGACACTCCCCCCTCATACTTCTGTTCTTCAAGGGGGTTCAATGTCTGCTCTGGAAACTGGGCTAGCCAGACACCCACCCCATACACCACCACACATCCTTCATGCTCCTCTGTGAACTCTGCTCCAGGGTAGGGAGATGTTTCTAGAAGTAACAGCTTACCACAGCCTGCTGTGCTGTGTGCTAGGGAGTGGGCGCGCTGCCCCCTTGTGGCAACATGAAGCTTCATTCCCGGGCTGCCCCTTTACATCTGGGGTGGGACCAGGAAAGGCAGGGTGGAGCAGCCCATGCTACCTGCCAAAAATCTGCAGGCAGCCCAAAGGAGGGCCTGTGTCATGCATGGGGAGCTCATAGCCTGTGGCCCAGAGGTGAGGCCTGCACAGGAGGATACCCCTCCCGACTACATCCAGGTAAAATCTGATCACCGATTTCCCTTGGAGACACAGCAGAGTGAGGATTCCTGCTGGGATCTTCACGTGTCTGTACTCCAGGGACAGGAGAGGATGAAGTAGTCCATTGGGGTTTCTGTCTATCAGTCACTGTACCCACCTGGAAGAAAGACACGTTCCTGTCCAGCGGCACCCACAGCTGGCTGGCCAGCATCAGCTTTCATCTGACCTTGTCAAGTGTTATAGTCGCATTGGCTGTCAACTTGACAGTTGCAGACTGTTTGGAAGCAGCTGTGAAAGGTTAATGGTTAGAATGGCCCCTGAACAAGTCTGCAGGTACTTGACTGATTACTGTGGAGAACCCAGCCCTGAGTGGGTGGTACTTTCCCGTGGTGGACCCGATAATAGGAGGTGCATGGAGGAGAGTCTTGCTCTTCTCATATCCGGTTGACTAGGCGTGAACATTGTTCGCCTTTAGAGCTTCTGCCTTCTTGGTTGCTGCTGCTGCTGCCTCCCTCCCTGGCTGACTTGGAGCATCACCTTTTCCATCACGTTGTTGCTGTTCCCGCTGCCTTTGGAACCTGGTCTCTAGGCCTTGTTGCTGTTCGCCATTCATTGCCAACATTGGATCCCAGATGTTCTTCGTCAATGTCAGAACCCAGCATCTTCAACCCTCCAGAGGAGCAAAGCTTGAGACCTTCTCGGGATTTTTTGGCTTTGTGGAACATTCCAGCTAGCAAAGAGGCTGCTGTCAGTGTCCACCTTGAAGGACGCTTTTTTTTTTATCGTGAGTTATTTTTTAATAAACTGATTGATGTATACTACAGTCTATAGATTCTGTTTCTTCAGAGAACCCTGACTAATACAGATTGTCTGAGCCATAGCAGCCGTCCCCAAAGGCTGATGAGCACCTTCTTTCCTCGCTGTTCCCTCTTCTCCTCTCTTTCTGCCATGTGTTAGATACAACTCGATGGTTGAGGTTCAAACTTTAGGCATATTTGTAAAGAATTAGTGGTTGAACTTTGCAGTGTAGCAAAGATCCCATCAGACATGACGCTACCCGAGGGACCATATGAGACATGTGTAGACATGAGAGGGGGAGTCTCTAAATGCTACAGTCTGCCCGTAACCATTACAATTCTCAAAAAAAATACTGTTTTTTGTTTGTGACAGGGTCTCATGTCTCAAGCTCCCTAGGCTGACCTTAAGCATCTGATTTCCTTGGCTCCACCTCTTGAAAGCTGATGTTACAGGCAGACACCATGATGCCCGGTTTGTGTGGTATTGAGGGTAGATCCCAGTGTTTCATATGTGCTAGGCAAGCACACTGCCAACTGATTTACATCCCCAGCCCTCAATTTAGAATGCTTGTATGTGTAGGTATGTCGTGTGCACAAAGAATCATATGTATGCGTTATATGTGTGCACATGTGGAAAGAGGCTGATATGAGGATCTCCCTCACTTGCTCTCTATCTTAACTTTCCAACTAATTGGCCAGCAAGCTCCTGGGGTCCTCTCATCTCCACCTGCCTTCAGTGCTGGTTTCCGGATACACTTGCCTTTTTACCTGGCCCTGGAATCTACTCGCCAATCCACTGTAAGGCATTTTACCTGCTCACTCATCAACTCTCAACTTACCCCTTTATTTATTTATTTATTTATTTATTTATTTATTTATTTATTATTTATTTATTTATTTGCTTTATGATAGTATAAAAGGAATAGGCCTGTGGTAGAAATCATATTCAAATGTTGAATGTTGGTCTTTTTCCTATGCACAGGTTCAACAGTGCTGTGTGGTGATGGCAGCCCCCAGGCAGCCTCGAGATCACCAGAGGAAGCAGCTGAGGCCCTCTGGTTGTTGTGCCCTCTGTTGTGTGTAAGTTGTGGTAATCAGCAGGCCCAGGGACCAATTGCATGTTCTACCTACGGTAGTATTCCTAGATGGGGCAGAACACGTGGACACCATCATACTTTGGGGGCCATCTGTCAGTTCCATAGACGTGGCCACTGTGGAGGTTGAAATCTCCAGAACAAGCTTCCTGTCCTTTGGACTTGTCCACATCCCTCTGGCCTCTTGATGGGGTTCTTCTGCCTGCCCGAGAACCAATCACATTCTGGAAGCCCGAGAGCCAGTCTGGGGATAACTGAGCTGCAACTGCTCATGTCATCTTTGACCAATGTTTGTTTGTTTATTTTTATTAAGCCTCAGTTGTCACTGATGAATTCTACACTGACAGTGGTTAACCCAACCTGGCTCCACTCCTGTCAGACTCCTCCTGCTCTTTCTGCTCCAATGCTCCCAGTGATCCCAGTTCTCTTGCTCCCCAGTTTTTCCCAGTCTCACAGTGTTCCCCCCAGTGCTCCTGACTCACTAGGCAGAAGACAATTCAGGAGGAAAACATGCTTAGAAGTCTGGTCCAGGATCAGAGAAACCATTGATGTGTTTGCACTCACAGCGACGTCAGCTTTGAGTGAATGACAGTGGGGTAGCCAGGTTGGGGGTGACCTGCAGTCTCTGGGCACCCAGGGGATGGTCCGGTACACACGTGTCAAGTTGAGGTTGGGGCATGGCAAGAAGAAGGACTCAACTCCAGAGTATCTGAGCTCCTGTCTCTACACAGCAGGGAAACTGAGCAGGAACATCTGACTTCATCTCCTTTAGCTAGACAAAGGGAGAGAGGGTGGGGCAATATATAAGGGGCCAGTGAGACTGCTGAGCATGTAAGGCACCTGCTCACAAACCTGCAGTCTGATTTGATCCCCAGAAGGCCACATGGTGGAAAGAATCAACTTCAAAAGTTGTCCCCTCCCTCTCTGCCTCTCTGCCCCAAGGACCATGCAATTACCATATCTGACCACCAGAGGGAAGCAGCACACCCTGTTGTAGAATAGGGAC
>JALPQD010000295.1:1712073-1739078 GCA_023101885.1 Typhlomys cinereus | reverse complement strand
CCTCCGGGTAGGATGCCCAAGGGTTGCTGCAGGAACTGATTTCTGCCAGACAAAAGCAGTGGCAGAGAATTTGACGCATGAGTGCAGATCCTGATGGGAAACAGCAGACAGGTAACAAAAACGACCTGCAGTTGTAGCACCATTCACAGATGTCCTAAAGCTACCAGTTTTTCTTGTCTGAAAAATGCCCCCAATGTAGCTGTTTTTCATTACACTAGATATCAAGAGGGGCTTCTGGGAAATTGCAACTCCTATCCTGGTATCTAATACATTCCATACCCACTTTCTGAATGACTGGATGGTATGTGAGCCACTGGCATGTGGCTGGAAGGGTGAGATGTCATCTGAGTTGCGCACAGGCTGACGTGCCTGGGTTTGGGTGGAAAACCTGGGCTCCAGGTTACATCCAGGGTCCAGGGTATATCAAGGGTCCAGGGTTACATCTTGAGTATGTGACCCTAAACAACCAACTCCTCAACGTTTTATTTTCTTCACATATGTGGCCTCTGTGTGTGTGTGTGTGTGTGGTGTGTGTGTGTGTGTGTGTGTGTGTGTACCTGTGGAGGACCAGGGTGATTCATCCTGGATGGCTTCTACCTCTTCATTTAGATCTGGAATTTGCTAGGCACCACCTTTCAGGGCCAGAAAGGCCACTGCCATTAATGTCTGGCTATTTTTATATGGGACATGGGATCTGAACTCAGGTCTTTCTGCTTGTGAGGCAGAGTCTAAATCTCTGAGCCATCTCTCCAGCCCCTATGGGCTGATTCCTTTACTGTTTTTCTCTTTAATGTCCAGATTCTTTGTTTGGGGGCTCGGTGGTCCCAGCAGGCACATCTTCTTCACATGTTTCTCTTAGGTCTTGGGGTCTCACAGGCATGTGCTGTGCCCATGGGGCTGTGGGAACCCCTGGGCAGGGTGTGTCTGTCCCGCTCCATGTGACCACTATTGTAAATATTTACTGCATGAGTGAGTGAAGGAATACATACGTGAAGGAATACATGCCGGGTGTGTATGTGGGGCTCCTTGGTAAGCACCTGCCTTGGAGTGTACAGGGCCCAGGTTCAAGTGAACAAACAGGAATGTCTTTGTCACCTCTACCTCTTGAATCTTTAGGGTTCCTTTACGAGTCTTCCTTCTCCTATTTTCCCTCCCTGCTCGGGTACCTGAAGAATTTCCCCGAGCTTTAAGCTTTCTGTTTCTGCATTGTTGGTCTCTACTTCCTGTGTCTGGATGCTTCTATGTGTAGTGCATCTCATGTTCGAACCTCCTGTGGGAGCAGCTCCTAGGACCACCCAAGTGTGTAAGTGAGAAAACTGAGAAGCAAGAGGTTAAGGCTGGCACATGGGCTGCTGTGTACAGGGCACAGAGATGAGTCAGCACGCCATGTCTACACTCAGGACATTGGGAACATTTGATTGACTGGTGCCTGATATCACACAGTGCCTGAGAAACCCTTTGGTCCATTTCTTCTGCCCACAATTCACATCCCCCCTGAGGACACGGTGTACCCAGCAGGTGGGTTCAACAAGGACAGCCTCCCTGGGCTTGTGTTCCCCATGTGCCTCACACATGGGTGGTCTCCTATGATTGGAACCCTGTGCTTACATTTGACCTCCTGGACCAGGGCTTCATAGGCTCTGGTGTGGAAGCCTGGCTCTGTGTGCTTACACTCAGTCTCAAGACATGGACAGCTGCTGTGGCTCAGTCTTGAGAACGGGTGCCTCCTAAGCATGTTCTTTTATGCTTGTGATATGTTGTTTTTTATTATGGCCGCTTTAAGAAAGGACATAAAGTGGGCAGTGGACATACTATGGGTGTCCAAGAGCAGGGTTGGAAGAGAATAGCTAGGACCACAATTCATTGTACTGTATTACAAGGTTGTCATAGAATAAAAACATAAAAACACATCAATCAATAATAAAATTGGGAGGTTGGCAGATGGCTGAGGGTTCAGCTTTGACTCACAACCAGAAAGACCTGAGTTCAGATCCCATGTGTCATATAAAAATAGTCAGACAGAAATGGCAGTGGCCTTTCTGGCCCTGAAAGTTGGTGCTTGGCAAATTCCAGAGCTGAATGAAGAGGTAGAAGCCATCCAGAATCACCCTGGTCCTCCACAGGCACACAGAAGAACCCCATCAAGAGGCCAGAGGGATGTGGACAAGTCCAAAGGACAGGAAGCTTGTTCTGGAGATTTTCAACCTCCACAGTGGCCACGTCTATGGAACTTACAGAAGGTTCCCAAATTATGATGGTGTCCAAGTGTTCCATCCTAAATAGGAATACTACCGTAGGTAGAACATGCAATTGGTCCTTGGGCCTGCTGAGTACCACAACTTAGCCACACAACAACTGCAGGGCCTCAGCTGCTTCCTCTGGTGATCTCGAGGCTGCCTGGGCTCGCCATCACCACGCCGACTGTTGAACTTGTGCATAGAAAAGACCAACATTCAACATTTGGTATGCTTTCTACCGCAGGCCTATTCCTTTTATACTATCATAATGCACAAAAATAAATAAATAAATAAATAATAATATAAAAGGTAAGTTCAGAGTTGATGGGTGAGCAGGTAAAATGCTTAAAGTGGATTGGCGAGTAGGATTCTAGGGCCCACTTTGAACAGGAACACAACAGACACTTGGAGGAGTTGAGAAGAAACAGTTCAAGAAACAAAAATAGGCATAGAGCAGAAAAACAGTCTCAAGCAGAGTTTTTTATTATTTATTATTTATTCAATTGTATGTGTGTGTGTGTGTGTGTGTGTGTGTGTGTGTGTGTGTGTGTGTAGAACCACGGATGAATTTGGGAACCACCATGGACACCTCCACCTCCTCCTCATTTACTCTGCTCCCGGGATTCACAGGCTCCACCCTACCAGGACCAGAAATGCAGGCAGCCCCGCTTCCACCCGCGTTTATACGTGGGGTCTAGGATCCGAACTCAGGACCTTCCGCCTGCAAGGCGGAGGCTTAACCCCTGAGCCAACTCTTCAGCCCTCAAGCAGAGTTTAAAATGGAACTAAAAGACAAGTTATCTTCAACCAACCCAGAACTCAACAGAGTCTTACTAGCAGAAGTAATGAAGCAGAACATAGAATTTGAGATCTTGAAGACAAAGTGGAAGAATCAACCAGCTCAATGGAAGAGGTTGTTAAAGCCAAAAAGATACTTGAGAGAAATATTCAAGAGTTATGAGACACCCTGAAGAAGAAGCCTAACATGCGCATTCATGCGAGTCCCATCTCTTGCAGGAACTCTATGCCTGCCACTTGGTGCCAAGCTTTTGCTGCTCTCCACGAACCCCTCAGTACTACCCAAACCATATCACCTGAGGAATGCTGCCAGATTCCGAAACAAGGTTGAAACGTAGCTCCACCAGAACTACAGCTGCACCAGCTTCAACGCACTGACGCTGGAAAAGCCTCTATTCCAGACAGCCAAACTTGCAAGGGCAAGAAAGAGCTTTTAACTTGGACTTTCGGCTCCTGAAGGAATCTGGGTTTTCAAATCATGAACTCGCCATACGGTGGTTTTCACGTCTTCCACTGTCCCAGTGCAAGTCACTAGGTTTTCCTTCATTGATGCTCATTTCTCCAAGAATGGCAGCTATTGGGCTGCCTGCTCTTTCCTCCTGCAAATCCTCAAGACTGCCAACACAGCTCTCCTCTATCAAGCAAACCAGTCCATCGTGTTCAAATTCAACTTCAACAAAGTCCTTGTTCCCCTCATCAGAAACCGGGCCCAAACAATCCATAACTCTCTCAGCACTAACACTGGCCCCTACACTCTGATGAATGGTATTGGTAATCCACAAAGTGAAAATCTTCAAGCATTTCCAACTTTGTCCAGCAAAACCATTCAAAAGCCACTAAGTCCACATAGGGAAGGGAAGTCTGAGGGCCGAAAGACTCACAGCCCAAGCGTGGTGGAGCTTTGCGAGTCCCAGAGGTGTCCAGAATTTCCGAAATCCTGCAGATTGCTGCCCTGGGCCAGAGCTCCTGCATCCTCTCCCTCCAGGAGACCTGTCACGGTTCGGAGAGGAGCCGGGAACCCTGGGCCCCCCAAGCCTTCTGACATGGCCCTTTTCAGTCAGGGAGATCTCATATCTGGGCTGAGTGGAAATTCCCAACTCGTCCTGGCTGTGTGCAGAGTCCTACGTACAGGCCCAGATCCCTGCGGGACTCCGGGGCAGTCAAAATGAGACGCCACCCCCCCCCTCATCCCAGATCCTGCATGAGGACTCACAGTAAATGGGCCTGGACTGAACCTATAGGACGGGCTGGGATGCCCTGGGACCCCATTTTTGGTGTGTTTTTTAGATGGCTGTGTGCAGCGCTCGCTGGGGACATCTTGATGTACAAAGTACATGTGGCTTTGGGGGGCAGTTCTTTCCTGAAAAGGCACCTTTCCTCACCTTTGTCCGGCCTTGCACAGAGATGTATGGGTGGGAGCGCTGGGCAGATATCTCACTCCCGCCAAGTTCAGCCCCTGGGACAGGTACAGACAGGATGGCAGGCAGGTGGTGCTGGAGACCCAAAGTGTGTGCTGAACATGTCATCCTAATTCTCACCTGGGACTGAGGATGCAGGTCTGGGGGGGCCCAGGGCCCCTCTGAACCCTACTTCCAGTGCAAACAACCTGTGTTTACCTGATGGAAAGGGAAAAGGAATCTTTCGGGGCTCTCTCTGTCTTTGGTCTTTATGCTGGCAATCAGCTTGGCGCTGCCCCCATCTCCTCGTTTTCCCAGGCTTGGAGACTTTGGACGAATTGGAAGCTCAATGTGTCCTTTTGTAAAGATTGGATCTTGAAATTTCACTGCCTGGCACATGTCCCAACCAGGAGATCTTTAGGATTTATTTGTGATTGGTAGAAGAACACAGGCACCCCTGGCCTTGGCCTCCTTCTGGAGGTAATACCCCAACATCTGAAATTTCCCATCTCCACTAGCACCTGCTCCCCAGCCAGTCCTGGGGTGTTGCATCTGAGGCTCTTTGGAAGGGGGCATGGCAGGACCCTCAATTGGTAACTGGGTGGGGGTTTGACTATTCTTAACAGGAATGGCTTGGGGCAGGGCTGCATCTGCCTCTGGGGTGGGCCCACCCAGTTGTCCTAAGGAACCCTTGGCCCCATTAGAAGAAAGCTGGGTTTGGGAGGATGAGTCACTTGAAAAAATTGCCAAGAGTCAGGATGCCATTGAGTCAGTGGCGTAGCTTTGCCGGGCTGTGGTGGGGACAGAAAGACCACTAGGAGGGTCCATCCATGCCCACACAACCTCAGGTCTCTCTGCTCCCTCTCTAGAGGAAATCTACGGATGGGGAGAGGCTGAGGTAGGGGGACCTGAGAGCTCAGAGTCAGTGTGGAGCTGAGTTTCCACCCAGGCATGGGAGGCCCATGTGGTTTCCCTTAACTTGATGATTGTGTTTCAATGAATCCCAGTTCCTCTGGCAAATTAGGGTGGTGCCCTGTGGCCGAGCCACACCTCCAGCTCTAGGCAGGAAACCCACCAGGGATACACCCCCTTCCAAGCCTTATCTTCTCTCCAGGCAGGCTCAGGAATGAATGTGTGTGACTGGCTGCTGTGGAGACAGTGCAGGACAAGCACTCATTACTCTCTTTCCTATGTTTCAGGCCTTTGCTAACCCTGAGGATGCCCTGAGAAACAGAGGTCCCCAGTACTGCCAGAGCGAGCCCAATGTGGAGCGCTGTCTTAGGTGAGTCCACTGAGATGGCCCTCAGGCTGTCTTCATGAACTTGTTACATTCATGTGGGAAAATATGTGGTCATGACTTGAACAAAGTTCGGGGCTCATGGTACCCCAGGAATGGAGACAGGAGGATCAGGAGTTCAAGGTCAATGTTGCAGTCCACCTGTATAGTTGCTGATAAAGGACCATCAAACAGCTTAATGGAACAAGGGGTTTATTTTTTCTTAAGATTGCTGGTGACAGTTCTTAGTCCAGCTTGAATGGAGAGTGTGCACCAACACCAGGACCGTGGGAACTGGGGGTGGGGGGAGCACCCCAGAGAGGGAGGGGTTGTCTGTCACAGGGGTGCCTGGATCAGGGAGGCTGGGCCATGTGCTCAAGGGTAATACAGGAGAGAGGGTGGCACTCGGCTTTCAACAGATGCCGGTATATCACGGGCAGAGGTGACTGGAACAGGTGCTTCAATAGAGATTCACCGTGTTTTCCTTAGCCATTCACAATAATGTACACACTTGTGGTTTGAAGAATATGGCAGGGGTGTGACATAGGAAGTGAATGTCCTGCTCTGCCCTTTCTCCAAGAATTATGGTAATACATTTTCCTTATGGACCGATCCATCACCCATCCGTATAGCCATCCATCATTTAATGAGCGTCTACTGTATGATAGGTGCCAGTCTGCACACCAACTGAACTTCAGCAGCTAAACCAGGACCCAGTGCAGATGACCCTGGACCACTCTCAACTCTTGGTATATATGGAGAGGTCTGATGCCTGAGAAGGACCAGGAGCCTCCAGGCAGGAGGATTGCATTGAGTCCCGGATGGTCTGCACTGCTGAGAGTGACCCATCTCCCAGCAGCCACCTGGAAGAGATTTTCCTTACAGGGCTCTCCAGGCCACTCACCCTCCTTAAACATTCAGAGGTGCACATAGCCCCAGACCAAAAGCCCAGTTGACTCTATACCCTTTTGCCTCTTCTGCAGAGCTCACCGGAATGACATGGAGACCATCTACCCCTTCCTCTTCCTGGGCCTTGTCTACCTTCCTGGGCCACACCCTTTCATCACCTGGATGCACTTTCTCATCTTCCTCGCCAGACGCATGTTGTACACCGTGACCTACCTGGGCAAGCTGCGGGCACCCATGCGCTAACTGGCTTATGTCCTGGCCCAGCTGCCCTGCCTCTCCATGGCTTTACAGATCATCTGGGAGGTGGCCTGCCACCTGTGACGCCCGGGACACCCGGCTGACAGCTACCAGCTGAACTTGGGGACTCAGTGTCCTTTTTAGGACTGAGACAACTTCTGGTCCGGGTCCCTGGCCACACTGTGTGCATGTGCGTTACATGTGTGCCTAGATGAAGTGGCTGTTCAGAACGACTCACAGATGGTTTCAGGACCTTTGTCCCCTGGACAGGAGGAAGTCACTTTGCCATCATGCAACACCATGAAGGTCTGAGACCCACTGAGATTCTCGCCCTACCAAGGAGAGATGGACCTGAACACCTGTTTCTAGAAGATTCCACATGAGTCCCAGCCTTGGTCAGGGGGTCCTTGTGGCTGCCTCTGGTGAACACGAGGACTGTTCAGTGCTCTGTGCTCTGAATGCCTTGGTGGACCCTCCCAGGATTGGTACAGAGGCCTTGGACCCCTAAGCTGTCCCATTGAGCTGAGTGGCCACAGGCCCTTTGGAGTTGCCTCAGTGTCTGAGGTTGTCTCTGTGCAAATGTCCACTGCGTGGGGAGCGTGAGTGTGGGGGGATGTCGCCGGGCTGAATCTTGGGTGGGTTTTGTTCATTAAATAATGTTCATCTGTGAAGCCGGGTGTTACCTTGAACTCCTGATCCTCTTGCTTCCTCCTCCCAAGTGCTGGCTGCCAGGATGCCCTGCCATGGCTTCCCTTCGCCTGTTGTTTCAGTGGGTGGTTTGGGCCAGGCTAGCAGGGTGTATTCTTGGTAAAACCATACACAGGCACCTGTCTGATTGCAAGTCACACAGTCAGACCTAGCTAAGACAGCCGGCCACTCCCTTTTTGCCTGGGGACTCAAGGCACCTGTCCAACACCCCCACACACTGAGACACCCCCACCCATACATTCTGTTCTTCACTGGGGTTCAATGTCTGCTCTGGTCTGGGCTAATCAGACTCCCACCCCATACACTGCCACACATCCTTTATGCCCCTATGCGAGCTCTGCTCTGGGGTGGAGGGGTGTCTCTAGAATTCCCCCCCACCCCCGCTTACCACAGCTGGCTCTGCTGTGTGCTGAGGAGTGGATGTGCTGCCCCCTGGTGGCAACATGAAGCCTCACTGCGGAGTGACTCCTTTCCATCTGGGGAGGGGCCAGGCAAGACAGGGAGGGGTTGCCAAAGCAACCTGCTGAGAATCTGCAGGCAGCCCTGAGTGAGGGGCTGTGTCATGTGTGGGGAGCTCATGGCCTGTGGCCCATGGGTGAAGCCTGTACAGGGGGGCGCTCCTCCCCAACTACATCTGGGCAAAATCTGATAAGTGATTTCCCTGGGAGACACAGCAGAGTGAGGATCCCTGCTGGGATCTTCACGTGTCTGTACTCCAGGGACAGGAGAGGATGAAGTAGTCCATGTGGTTTCTGTCTATCAGTTTGCTGTACCCACCTGGAAGAAAGATTGATCTATGAAGTGTGGTGTCCAGCCGAACCCACAGCTGGCGCTGGCCAGCATCAGCTCTTCATCTGACCTTGTCAAGTGTTATAGTCGCATTTGGCTGTCAGCTTGACAGTTGCAGACTGTTTGGAAGCAGCTGTGAAAGGTTAGTGGTTAGAATGGCCCCTGAACAAGTCTGCAGGTACTTGACTGATTGCTGTGGAGAACCCAGCCCATAGTGGGTGGTGCTTTCCAGTGGTGGACCCAATAATAGGAGGTGCATGGAGGAGAGTCTTGCTCTTCTCTTATCCGGTTCACTATGCGTGAACATTGTTCGTCTTTAGAGCGTTTGGCCTTCTTGGTTGCTGCTGCTGCTGCCTGCCTCTGTGGCTGACTTGGAGCATCATCTTTTCCATCACGTTGTTGCTGTTCCTGCTGCCTTCGGAGCCTGGTCTCTAGACCTTGTTGCTGTTCACCATTCATCGCCGACATTGGATCCCAGCTGTTCTTCGTCGATGTCAGAACCCAGCATCTTCAACCCTCCAGAGGAGCAAAGGCTTGAGACCTTCTCGGGATTTTTTGGCTTTGTGGAACATTCCAGCTAGCAAAGAGGCTCCTGCTGGTGTCCACCTTGAAGGACACTATTTTTATCGTGAGTTATTTTTTAGTAAACTGATTGATGTATGCTACAGTCTATAGATTCTGCTTCTTCAGAGAACCCTGACTAACACAGATTATCTGAGCAATGGCAACCATCCTCAAAGGTTGAAAAGCACCTTCTTTCCTCGCTGTTCCCTCCTCTCCTCTCTTTCTGTCATGTGTTAGATACAACTCGATGGTTGAGGTTCAAACTTTAGGCACATTTGTAAAGAATTAGTGGTTGAACTTTGTAGTGGAAGAAAAGATCCCATCAGGCATGACACTACCTGAGGGACATATGAGACATGTGTAGACATGAGAGGGGAGTCTCTAAATGCTACAGTCTGCCCTGGTGGGCCATGTACCCTGCCAAGTGCCCAAACACTAATTAGTACAGACCTCCTAGAGGTGACCCAGTTCACATATAGGGAGATGTGGGAGATGGAGGAAAACCGGCAAGAGGAGAGAGAAGGGTGGGAAAGGAGTGTAGTAAGTAACAGGCCACAAAAAACATAATTCATGGGTAATACAGTGTAAGAATAAATGAAGCTGTGCTGGAGAGACAGTTCAGGGTTAAGGCTCTGTCTTGCAAGCAGAACATCCTGAGTTTGGATCCCAGACCCCAAATAAAATGCCAAGTGAAAATGGCAGTGTCCTGTATTTCTGGCCTTATGGGCAGAACCTGGGAAATCAGAGCAAAGCAAGAATGAGGTAGGGGCAGTCCAAGATGATTCTGAAGTCACCCTTGATCCTCCACAGCGATGTATAGCTCTCTCCCTCTATCTCTCTTTCATTTTCTCTCTCTCACACACAAACACACGAAATAAATAAAGTTTAAAAATTTTAAGAATAAAGTTAATATATTTACAAAGATTATTAGCTAACTTTACATTTTCAAAGCATGTTTTTTAAATTAATGCTTAAGTTTGGCCCTAAGCAAGCTTGCAGGAGATTGTCTAGTTGATGGTGGGTTGGGAACGAGGCCCAGCCAATGGTGGGTGGTTCTAGTCCCTGGACAGACAAAGGGAGGAACTGGTTAGGGAAGGTGGCATCCTTCATATACTTGGCCAGACGCTGTCCCTCAGCTCCTGTGGAGATGGTGTGGCCAGCTCCCTCAGCCTGGTGTTGGCCTACTCTCCTGCCAAGCTGGACAAGGACTGTAACCAAAAATCTTAAGCCAGAATGAAGCCCCTTGTCCCCTTAAGCATTGTGGTCGTGAAGTTATGGGCAACATATAGGCCAACTAGAATTTGGGGAGTCACCCCTTCAGTGTCTCCACTGTTCACCCAGAATCAACTAGCTGAACTCCTTGATCCTTTCATAAATGAAGCAAGAAAGGAAGAAGGACAAGAAAGCATTTGGGACAAGTAGGTGTCCAAGGGGGCCGAGATTTCAGCACCAGAGACAGCGACCCCTATCCTCCCCAGTGGAGACTAGGGTCCCCAGACTCCTGCGCTTGCAGAATGTGAGCACCAGATGGCAGCAGTGAGCCGAGGCACCAAGGACCAGACCTGGAGGCTGCTTGTTTGGAAAACAATGAAAAACCGAAAAAGTTCAGGTCCCCTGGTTTTTAAATGTCCACCTTCTTCCATTCCTCTCTCAGTGCTATACACAGGAGAGATTTTGGGGATGCATGGCATTTGCATTCTCTTTTTCTTGTTTTTTTTTCTGGGGGGGGTACCTCGTGGGTGAGCATTCAACTGCAAGGTTCCTTCTTGGTCCTCTCTATTTCGATATGGTAGGTCAAAGTCACACGGTTTACTTCTTTGAAATATTGTTTTTTGGGCATTTGCCCATTGTGGCACTCCACATGTGGAATCCATGAGTTGGTTTCTAGCTTGTGCCCTCATGGATTCCATGCCTAGAGTTCATGAGATCTCAGGGATGTCCTAGTCCCTCATGGGACTCTACATGTGGAGTCTGTGAGTTCTGTTCTCTCTTCTAATAAAATCTACCTTAACCCTTGTGATAGTTAATCCTGGCTGTCAACTTGACCACACCTGGCATTAACTAGGATCAGCTGAGACCACCTCAAGAGTTTGTCCAGGTCACACATTTACAGTACACAGTCCAGCCCTAAATCCAATCAGAATCTCCCAGGAGTGGACCAGATAAAAGGAACCACAGTACAGAAAAATTTGAAGAGAGACTCCAGGATGTCTGAGGTGATTTAGCTGCCTCCAGCTTCAGCCACCAGCCATGTTGTCTCCACCATGAAATACTGTTTCTCCCCTCTGGAACAATAAGCTGAAGAAATATCCCCTTCTCTTTTAAGTTGTTTGACTTTGGGTGTTCTCTCATAGCAACAGTTAAAAGTAACCGTTACAATCCTCAAAAAACATACTGTTTTTTGTTTGTGACAGGGTCTCATGTCTCAAGCTTCCTAGGCTGACCTTAAGCATCTGATTTCCTTGGCTCCACCTCTTGAAAGCTGATGTTGCAGGCAGACACTATGATGCCCGGTTTGTGTGGTATTGGGGGTAGATCCCAGTGCTTCATATGTGCTAGGCAAGCACACAGCCAACTGATTTACATCCCCAGCCCTCAGTTTAGAATGCTTGTACTGTGTAGGTATGTTGTGTGCACGAGCATCACATGTATGCGTTATACGTGTGCACACGTGGATGCCAGAGGCTGATATGAGGATCTCCCTCACTTGCTCTCCATCTTAACTTTTCAACTAATTGGCCAGCAAGCTCCTGGGGTCCTCTCATCTCCACCTGCCTTCACTGCTGGTTTCCAGATGCACTTGCCTTTTTACCTGGCCCTGGAATCTACTCGCCAATCCACTGTAAGCATTTTACCTGCTCACCCATCAACTCTCAACTTACCCTTTTATTATTTATTTATTTATTTATTTATTTATTTATTTTTTGCTTTATGATAGTATAAAAGGAATAGGCTTGCAGTAGAAATCATATTCAAGTGTTGAATGTTGGTCTTTTCCTATGCACAGGTTCAACAGTGCTGCGTGGTGATGGCAGCCCCCAGGCAGCCTCGAGATCACCAGAGGAAGCAGCTGAGGCCCTGTGGTTGTTGTGCAGCTAAGTTATGGTAATCAGCAGGCCCAGAGACCAATTGCATGTTCTACCTACGGTAGTATTCCTAGATAGGGCGGAACACGTGGACACCATCATAATTTGGGGGCCATCTGTCAGTTCCATAGACGTGGCCACTGTGGAGGTTGAAATCTCCAGAACAAGCTTCCTGTCCTTTGGATTTGTCCACTTCCCTCTGGCCTCTTGATGGGGTTCTTCTGCCTGCCCCACAACCAATCACATTCTGGAAGCTCGAGAGCCAGTCTAGGGACTGACTGAGCTGAAACTGCTCATGTCATCTTTGGCCAATGTTTGTTTGTTTATTTTTATTAAGCCTCAATTGTCACTGATGAATTCTACACTGACAGTGGTTAACCCAAACCTGGCTCCACTTCCTGTCAGACTCCTCCTGCTCTTTCTGCTCCCAATGCTCCCAGTGATCCCAGTTCTCTGTGCTCCCAGTTTTCCCAGTGCTCACAGTGTTCCCCCAGTTCTCCTGACTCACTAGGCAGAAGACAATTCAGGAGGAAAACATGCTTACAAGTCTGATCCAGGATCAGAGATGACGATTGATGTGTTTGTACAAACAGCAACATCAGCTTTGAGTGAATGATAGTGGGGTAGCCAGGTTGGGGGTGACCTGGAGTCTCTGGGCACCCAGGGGATGGTCAGGTACCCACGTGTCAAGTTGAGGTCGGGGCATGGCAAGAAGAAGGACTTAACTCCAGACAGGTGTCTGAGCTCCTGTCTCTACACAGCAGGGAAACTGAGCAGGAACATCTGACTTCATCTCCTTTAGCTAGAGAGAGAGAGAGAGAGAGAGAGAGAGAGAGAGAGAGAGAGAGAGAGGCAATATATAAGGGGCCAGTGAGACTGCTGAGCATGTAAGGCACCTGCTCACAAACCTGCAGTCTGATTTGATCTCCAGAAGGCCACATGGTGGAAAGAATCAACTTCAAAAGTTGTCCCCTCCCTCTCTGCCTCTCTGCCCCAAGGCCCATGCAATTACCATGTCTGACCACCAGATGGAAGCAGCACACCCAGTTAGGAATAGGGACCCTCCAGGTAGAGATGCCCAAGGGTTGCTGCAGGAACTGATTTCTGCCAGACAGAAGCAGTGGCAGAGAATTTGACAGCATGAGTGACAGATCATGATGGGAAACAGCAGACAGGTAACAAAAAAGATCTCCAGTTGTAGCACCATTCACAGATGTCCATAAGCTACCAATTTTTCTTGTCTGAAAAATGCCCCCAAATGTAGCTGTTTTTCATTACACTAGATATCAACAGGGGCTTCTGGGAAATTTCAGCTCCTATCCTGGTATCTGATACATTCCATACCCACTTTCTGAATGACTGGCTGGTATGTGAGCCACTGGTATGTGGCTGGAAGTGTGAAGGGTCATCTGAGGTGCGCACAGGCTGACGTGCCTGGGCTTGGGTGGAAAACCTGGACTCCAGGTAACATCCAGAGTCCAGGATATATCAAGGGTCCAGGGTTACATCTTGACTATGTGACCCTAAACAACCAATTCCTCAACGTTTTAGTTTCTTGACATTTGTATGTCTGTGTGTGTGTGTGTGTGTGTGTGTGTGTGTGTGTGTGTGTGTGTTGTGTGTGTGTAGCAGAGGACACCGTGTGCCTGTGGAGAACCAGGGTGATTCATCCTGGATGGCTTCTACCTCTTCATATAGATCTGGAATTTGCCAGGCACCACCTTTCAAGGCCAGACAGGCCACTGCCACTTCTGTCTGGCTATTTTTATATGAGACATGGAATCTGAACTCAGATCTTTCTGCTTGTGAGATAAAGTCTGAAACCCTGAGCCATCTCTCCAACCCCCCAATTTTATTTATTGATTGATGTGTTTTTTTATGTTTTTATTCTTCGACAACCTCGTATACATGAACAATGAATTGTGGTCCTAGCTATCCCCTCCTTCAACCCCCTGCTCTTGGACATCCCCTAGTATGTCCACTGCCCATCTTTATGTCCTTTTTTTTAAAAGCCATAATATAAAACTACATATCAGGAATAAGAGAACATCGCTTAAGATGCAACCATTCTCAAGACTGAGCTCACAGCAGCTGTCCATGTCCTGTGAGACCGAGTGTAAGTACACAGAGCCAGGCTTTCCACACCAGGAGCCTATGAAGCCCTGGTCCAGGGAGGTCAACATGTAAGCACAGGGGCTCCAATTCATAGGAGACCAACCATGTGTGAGGTACATGGGTGAATACAAACCCAGGGAGGCTGTCCTTTGTTGTACCCACCTGGTGGGTACACCATGTCCTGGGGGGGGGTTGTGTGAATTGTGAGCATGAAGAAATGGACCTGAAGGGTTTCTCAGGCACTGTGTGATGTCAGGCTACCAGTCAATCAAATGTTCCCAAGTGTCCTGAGTGTAGACATGGCGTGGCTGACTCATCTCTGTGCCCTGTGACACAGCAGCCACATGCGCCACTGTCTTAACCTTTCTGCTTCTCAGTTTTCTCATCTATACACTTGGGTGCGTCCTAGGAGCTGCTCCCCCCAGGACAGTTCTGAACATGGAGATGCACTGCACATAGAAGCATCCAGAGCACAGGAAGTAGAGACCCAACAACGCAGAGCACAAAGCTTAAAGCTCATGGGGAAATTGGCTCGGGTACCCTGAGGAGGGATGGAAAATAGATGAAAAGAACCCTAAAGATTCACAGAGGTAGAGGTGACAACAAGACATTCCTGTTTGTTCACTTGAACCTGGGCCCTGTACACTCCAAGGCAGGTGCTCTACCAAGGAGCCCCACATACATGCCCTGCATGTATTCCTTCACATGTGCATTCCTTCACTCACTCATGCAGTAAATATTTACAATAGAGTGGTCACATGGAGCGGGACAAACACCACTCCTGCCCAGGAGGACCCACAGCCCCACAGGCACAGTGCATGCCTGTGAGACTCCAAGACCCAAGAGAAACATAGGGAGAAGATGTGCCTGCTGGGACCATTGAGCCCCCAAACAAAGGATCTCGATGTTAAAGAGAAAAAAAGTAAATGAATCTGCCAATAGGGGCTGGAGAGATGGATCAGGGATTTAGACTCTGCCTCACAAGCAGAAGGTCCTGAGTTCAGATCCCAGGTCCCATTAAAAAATTCCAGGTGGAAATGATAGCAGCTTGTACTTCTAGCTCTGGTAGATGGAGCCTGGGAAATCCCAGAGGGAAGCAAGAAGGAGCTAGAAGCAATCCAGTTGATTCCCCAAGTCACCTTTGATCTTCATAGGGATACACGGTACCCTCTAATACACACACACACACACACACACACACACACACACACACACACACAGGAGAAAGCAAATAAAATAAATCAGCTGACAGTGCTGGGGAAATGGATCAGTTGGCCAAGGGCTGGCTGCACGGTCCTGAAGACCTGGGGTCAAGTCCCAGCAGCCTGGGTGTCAAAAGGTGGGTGCCCCTGCAACCCCAGTGACAGGGAGACAGACAGAAACCTCCAGCCAGACTAGTAACCTGCAGATTCAGCACGAAACCCTGCCTCAGAGCACAAGCTGAAGAGCAACCAAAGAAAACCACAGCTTCTGGCCTCCACACACATGCATGTATGCATCCCCTTCTGTCATGATCTGAAAAGTGTGTGTGCCCCACAGGTTCACGTGTTGACTCTTTAGTTGGGAAGGTCATGGCACCTATGGGAGGTGGAGCCTTGCTGGAGGAAGGCAGTCATGGGGGTGGGACTTGAGGTTAGCTGGCCCTGCCCTGCTGGAGTGAGTGAGTCTCCCCTTGGTTTTGCAGCAGCTCTGGGCCTCTATGATAGCTGTGACTTAGCCCACCACCAGCCATGCCTTCCCCCAGGACAGACAGTGTCTCACTCTAGAATCATGAGCTGAATAAATCTTCTTCTCTCCCTTGAGTTGCTGGACTTTGACTGCCTCACAGCAGCACAGAGAGTAACCGGTGCATGCTCACACATCACATACACACGCATACACAAATGCATCCCTACCATTCAGTCTATACCTCATGGCTTGATGGTGTGAGCCTGAGGCCAGTCTGAGCTTCCAGGTGAGATCCTATCTCCAAAAACATTAAAACAACTGACCAATCATGACCACTGAGATGTCACATAACCATGCCAGACTGCAGGCACCCTGAGGGGGGCATCGCGCTCAGTGCTCCAGGCTCCTTGATCCCTCCATGCTTCTACAGGAGGCAACACCTACCTCAGCATCGAGACCACCCAAGGGGTCCTAAAATGGATGGTTTGGGGAACAAGACATTTCACCAGCAGCAAGTCAAGTTCACGTCTTCCAGGGTCTCAGGTTCTTGTTCCATGCAGATCAGACCCTGGTGTAGTCAGAATGTGAAGAGGGAACAATCCAACTAAAACAGGGTTTCCCAAGTCCTTGCCAAGAACCCTAGCTGCACTCAGGTGTGGTTTGTGCATCCGAGGGGGAGGTGTTCTCCAGTTCAGACTGGTGTCATCCATGTTTTGTGACAGGGACCATTGAAAACACAAAAATAAATAAATAAAAATGCCTACAATTTAAGAGAGAGAGAAACAGAGAGAAGAGAGAGAGAGAGAGGAAAGAGAGACCCACCTTCAAGCATGCTCCTAGCTGCTTAGTACCAGAATAAAAGCTTCTATTAGGCAGTTTTCAAGTAACAATGAAAAAATATTTTTTCTTAGGCTGGAGCAGAGCAGTCAGGCTAGGAAGGTTCCTTACAAGCCCCCCACCAACACTCTGGGAATATCCTAATAAACAGACGCAGAACCTTATGAACAGATAAAGATCACCAATTCAGACACTTGTCCCGAACTTCTGCTTGCTGTTTACTTGTTTATGTGAAAGGATATGGATTTCCTCATCTGTAAAACGAAGCTGAGTCCTTAGCAGCCCACCCCACACACAAACTAGCCAATCAAACATGAACAGATCAAAAAGCCCTACACAGATTAAAACAACAAAATCAACCAAGACAAGCCAGTTTTAAAACCTGCCTAACTCTATCAGTACCCCTGACCTGGCTCGCTGTCCCCAGTGTCCACATGTTCCTCTCTCTTTTCTCACCCTCAAGAACTCTGCTTTCATCCTGTCCAGTGGTTCTGGTCTCAGCGCAACGCCAGAGTACAAGAACCTGGGAAGAAATCCTGTTTCATCAGTAAGGATCCAGTTCCATCCTGTCCCCCTATTCATCCTGGGCCAGGGGAGGTGAGGGGCGGGCGGGGCGCGCCAGGTGGGATGTGAGGCCAGGGGATCCTTAACAATGCCAAGACCAGGATGCCCCAGCCAGTGGCCCAGGAAAGGAGAGGGGACTTTACACCTTGGAGTGCGGGGAGTTGTGGGTTCTCCTCTAAACCCAAATGGCAGCCATCAGACAGTGTGTCCAGGGGCAAGCCCTCTTCCTCCCCTCCCCCTCCTTATCACCCCCGTGCCTACGATCTGGTGGGTGTCAGCCTTCAAAAGTAGGGAGGCCAATTTTTTATAAGAACTTGTCTCTGTCTCCTCTGTCTCTCTCTCTACATGCAACACACAAGCAGAGTGCTAGTCATATAAAATAGGATAGATGTCTCAGGAATTCTGTCTATACTGTATAGAACACATGCATGACTATAAAAGTGTCTGATTCACGCATGTGCACACACGCACAACATGTCCTTATTTCTCTGGCAACAATACGTCAGACACCATAACAAGCAAGGTTGCACAGCAAGAATGGAATCTCCAGCCAGGCCGCACCCACGCGCTCTAGGACCCCAGGTCAGCCCACAGGACCCGCTCGACTACCCACCATCCAGCGGAGCCGCAGGGGGGCCGAGGGACGAGGAGGACCTCCCCTGCGCCCGGGCCCCGCCCGCTGCCCCGGGTAAATAGCTCCACCCGCGAGCCCATCGTCCCTTTTCCCCACCCCCTCGCCCACCTCGCCGGCACGCGCGCAGTCCACCAGGGCCTCACCCCCGCGCCCTAGCGGTAATCCACCGTCCATATCGGGCCCGCCCGCCCACCAGTACCCAGGCCAAATAATTCAGTTTAGTGAAATTGAGAGATCTTAAGAGTTAAAATGACAATGCCAAAGCAAAGGCAAATCCATGAGAAGCAAACTCAAGTAAACAAATTTCCCACTGAAGAAATTAATCCCATGTAGACTCCAACAAGAAAACCCCGCGGAAAAAGGCCAAAAAGCCTGACCCAGAATAACGACTTTCAAATATAATCATTACCATGTTCAATACTATGGAAAAGAAGGAATCCGGGAGGAATTACATAATCGAATCAATCGCTTGAAGAGGAACACACAAACATCTGGAGGAGTGGAGAAAAACAGTCAGCAAAAGGACAGATGAGGCATGGAGTTAAAAACAACTCAAGCAGAGTTTAAACTGCTAAAGCTGTTTCTCAACCCAGAAACGCCACAGAGAGTCTTATCAACAGAACTAAGAAGCAGAAAACAGAATTTCAGACCTTGAAGATAAGTGGGAGACTAACCAGCTCAATGGAAGAGGTGTTTAAAGCCAAAAGATAATTGAGAGAAATATCCAGAGATATGGGACACCCTGAAGAAGCCTAACATGCGTATCCATGGAATACGGAGCAAGAATCTCAAAATACCACCCCTGAGGAAATTTTTCAAACCATCAAGGAAAACTTTCCTCATCTAAAAAAGAGAGGCCCATTCCATATACAAGAGGCATTCCGCACACCCAAACAGATACGACCAAAATAGAAGCACACCGCGGCAAATAATGTTAAAACACTCCACATTCAAGATAAAGAACTGGTGCTGAGAGCTTCAAGGAGAAAAAACAAGTCACTTTTAAAGGAAACCTATTAAAATAACAATGACTTCTCAGTCGAAACAGTAAAAGCAAGAAGAGCTTGGAGAGACACTACTTCAAGTATTGAATGAGCAAAAATGTCAACCCAGGCTGATTTACCCTGCAAAACTATCAGTCATGATCGAGGGAGAAAGAAAAATTTTCCAGCACAAAACAACTTGAAGGGAACACATGGCCACCAAACCAGGCCTTCAAAAACTGCTAGAAATGATACTCAAGCGTGAAGAAAAAAACAGGCATATCCAGGAGAACAGAAGGCAAATAAACACATTAAAAGCGAAGCAATATACTTATAAAAGCTACTAAACATATAAATGTCTGGAATTAACAATAGTTTCTCCATTATAACACTAAATGTTAATGGACTTAATTCACCGATAAGAGAAAACAGATTACAAACGTGGATTAAAAATCTTCCCAGCAGGGTATGTCAATGTAGAAGATAAGAGGGATGGGTCGCACTAAGCGAATGGGGTCGTAAGAAACGTCACCCAGCGAGACAGGTATACGTGGCCCTACATAGGGTACAAAGACCAAAACGATAGCAAAGGACAGGTGTACAGTTGTGTCAACAACCTCGCAGGAATGATTCTCATGTGATAGAGGTCGAGGGGACCACATACAACACGACCGACAATATACAATGTGCCATAATTGTGCAGGTCCATCAGAGAGACCACAGCTTGTATGTCTCCACGCGGTGAACCCGCCCAACGGCAACCAATGTTCTTACTCATCTGTTAACCGTGCCTCGCGGAATCGGCACTGCCATGGTAATGGCAGAGTATTGGGCCGGCATAGTTGTGATCCATAAGGCCAGATAATTAGTGGAGTTAGTTCATGTTGTACAGAAACAAATTGATCATCAGGATAAGGGTAGGGAATAGGGGCAGAATGGTGAGTCTGGGGGTAGTGATGTAGGTACACAGTGGAGCCAAGGGGGGGACGTAAGGTATACTGTGCGTGGGGGAACGCGGGAAGAACGAAACATGGGCGCTAAAATGGGGATGCCCAGGGGGGTGCAAACCTATAGGGTTAGACACCAAATGGCAAAGAGGGCGTGTGGTATTGTTATGGATTTTGGGGTTATCCAGGTTCACCAGACCAAAGTTAAAAATAAATAACTGAGAGCTTTTTGAGAGAGAGGGAGAGACTGGTACCAGGGCTTGCACACACGGGCAGGTGATGCCTGTGCAGTCCAGAATTAGGTCTCCACACAGTTTTTATAGAAAGGGACAAAGAGGTTGCAAGACCCTCCTTGGGTGCAGTTCCACCAGTTGACTTGTGGACAGCAGCAAAACAGTGTAGCAGGCAGTGTTTACAGTCTTATCAGCATGCAGGCTTCTTGCAGGTCATCTGCCCAAATGACATTCCAGGCGGGACTTCCGGAGAACTGGCAGGGAAGTGGGCATTTTCATTGCTTGCAAGCAATTTCTCAGGCTTAAGAATTCCGTTTTAAGAATTTCCCTTTTATATTTCTCTCCTACAGCCAAGCTGAGTCTGTATGCATTGAGGTTCTTGTATTTGGAGTCAAAGGCTAAAACCAAAACCCATGTAAAGGAATAAGGTAGAGTTTATTAGAGGAGAGAAAGAACCAGTGGCCTTCATATGTGGAGTACGATGAGGGGTGAGGGGCCCTCTAATGACTGGCAGGGTCAGTTATATTTGTGTACATATATGGTTTTTTTAATTTTATTTATTTATTTATGTGTATGAGTGTGTGTGTGTGTGTGTGTGTGTGTGTGTGTGTGTGTATCTGTCAGAGGTCACTATGTGTTTCTGTTGAAGACCACAAGTGACTTTGGGAGTCATCCTAGATTGTGCCTCCTTTTTGTTTTTTTGTTTTTTTGTTTTTTTGTTTTTTTGCTCTGGGATTTGCCAGGCTCCACCCACAAGAGCGGGAGACACAGGCTGCCATTTCTACCAGGCATTTTCACATGGGGCCTAGGATCCAAACTCAGGATCTTCTGCTAGGGAGACAGAGTATTAAGCCCTGACCCATCACTCCAACCCATGATTGGAGCTTTTTTGATCCTGTACATCTCACTGGTCTATCCACCTTGGGGCCCAACTCAGTTGATCTTTTGGTGGGGCTGGAGATCAAGTTGTTTGTTTGGTGGGTTTAGCTTGTTGGATATGGAAGCTCATCTCCATATCCTTTCATGGGGAGTTTGGCCATCTTCTCTCTGAGGAGGATTGGAGTAGGTTCCTCGGCAGGGGTATTCCTGGGGTGATCTCAAAGGGGGATGACCTTCTGGAATTTCAAAGACCTTCGCAGACCATCCCAGCATGTCTACTCTAAACCTGCCTAAGATTAGCACTATCTCAGAGTGCCCTTCAAGCTCTTTTCAATTCTCATCAAACTCACTTGCCAAACACTTCCAGCACTGTGGTAGCCAAACCCTTCTGTGTCTGAGGAGATGGCTCGTAGTAAAGTGTTGCGGGGGAAGCATAGATCTGAGTTCAATTCCAACATACAAGGAAAAAAGCAAAGTGACTGGGCACATGTGCAGATGCCCAGACCTGGGGGCAGAAATGAGCAGATAGATGGGGTGGCGGGTCAGACCCCGAGCCCCAGATCCAGCAGGAGAACCCTGCTAGAAAACAAGTGGAGAGTGATTGAGCAAGATGTTGACCTTAGTCTCTACATGTACACAAATACCTGTATATGAAAACACACACACACACACACACAACACACACACACACACACACACTCCTTCTAAAGCTGAAACTATTTATGACTTGGCGCAATGATGGAATCCACTCTAGGTCCTTGCAGTAAAATTTAGATATGGATGTTCTAGTGTAAAAACATCATATGCAGTACATCTCAAGCGCCCCTTTTTAGAGTTCAGCGCCTCCCTTCAATTTCCATCTCAGAATTATGATTTCATCCAAGTCACATTGTGCACCCCACATATGACGGTGAAGGCAGGGATCTCCCTCCATGGCACACTGGGACAGGTCCACTGACCCTCGTTGACTGATGCCCTGTCTTGTGTCCCAGGGCCCCATGTCTACACAATGACAGGTTCAGACGGCCACAAGCCATTTCAGTTCTTCAAGGAACAACAGCTACCAGGTTGATTTCTTTCTAGTCTTATTCTTTTTAGCAGAATCAGCAAGATAGCTCCTCGGTAAGGTGCCTGCTGACAACAATGGTGGTCTGAGTTCAGTTGTCAGATCCCCACCTGGTGGAAGGAAAGAACTGACTTCTGAATTTGTCTCGGTCCCCACATGGGCATTCTATGGTGGCATGCATGTGCATTCTCTGTCTGCTGTGAGATAGATAGATATAGATGATAGATAGATAGATAGATAGATGATAGATAGATAGACAAGCCAAAGCGATCATCATCAAGTACCGACAGGTGCACGTCTGAATGAAGCAGAGTAGGGTGTAAGGAGGCAGGTTCTCAGCTATCCAACGCCTTCATCTGGGGCAGGGTTTGTGGGGGGAGACAGGAAACAAGGACCAGACCAGATAAAACGGGAGACCCTCTCTCATCTATGTCTAAAGTGTTGAGTGAGATTTCCATTTCTTTTTTTTATTAAAAATTTAATTATACATTTTAAAATTTTTTACCAGTTCCCTCCCTCTCCCCTCCTCCCCCTCCCCTTCCCCCAGTGCCTCCCCCCCAATTCCCAGAGAGTCCTTTATTGTGTACGCCTAACTCTCCTCTGGGTCCTCCTCTCCGATGACATATAAGGACCCAGTGGCATTTCCATAAGCCCTTTCTCTTGTTCCCCTTAAGCATAAGATCACTACTATGGCTGTCATCCCTTGCCTCCAGGGGTCTCGGTGCCCTTAACAGATGCTAGACTTTATGAGGGCAACAGTGCGCTGGACATTGCGCAGGGCATGCAAAGTCCCATTATGATTGCTTTGGCCCCAACTATTGTTGAGAATCTTGCAAATCTTTGCTCCTCCCATCCTTTTGCTCTTACAATCTTACCGCCCCCCCTCTTCCGCAAATGTCCCTGAGCTCCAGGATGGGAGAGATTAGGCTGGCCTAGTTCTATTTGATTGATTAGAGTCTCTGAAGTTCTGGATTGTGGTTTGTTGATTTTCTTTTGCATTTTTGCTGCTCCTGCAATTCCCTTCACTCCATTCTGCTGGGCCTGTATGTCACCCCCTGCCAGAGACAAAAAGCTGTTAAACTGGAGTCTTGTTGTAATAGCACATTCAAGGTAGATGTAATAAGAGTAGGAAACCTCACTGAGGAGGGGTCCATCACCCATTTGCATAATGATATTTTTTATCTGCTAGACTATATGCCCTCCCCTTCTGGTGAGATCAGGAAAGAACGTCTGTGACTTAACCAGGTTTCTCTTACTTACTTGCAGACCTTGATGGAGGCCTATTTTCTCTGCTGTACATGGTCTCCCTCTCCTTGTTTCTGGTGTGGCCCTCCTAACCCATCTCTCTTGTTCATAATCCTTGCAATTACTTGTTACATAGGTTTACTTTTGAGTGTCTCAATGTGGCTGGTGAGTTTGGTACTAGGAGCCACCATTATAGGAGTACATACGGCGCTTATTTTTCTGGGTTTGGGATCTTCCCTTAATATAATTCTTTCTAATGACATCCATTTCCCACAAATTCCAGTATATTCATCATTTTTGATGGTTGAGTAGTACTCCATTGTATAGATGTACCAAGTTTCCTTATCCACTCGTCAACTGTTGGACACTTAGGTTGATTCCATGACTTTGCATTGTAAACAGTGCTGCTATGAACTGGTCGAGCTTGTGCTATCGAGGCGAACCTCTGCTGCATGGGGGTTTATTCCAAAAGTAGGATAGCAGGGTCATACGGCATTTCAATCTTTAATTTCTTTAAGAATCTCCAGACGGCTCGCCAGAGGGGCTGTATGAGCCTGCTTCCCACCAACAATGTAGGAGAGTTCCCCTCTCTCCACATCCTCTCCAGCATTTGTCGTTGTTTGTATTGTGGATTTTTGCCATCCTGACCGGGGTGAGTGATATCTCAGGGAAGTTTTGATTTGCATTTCCCTGATGGCGAAGGAAGTGGAGCATTTTTTAAGATAATTGTTAACATTTTAATTTCATCCCTGGTAAAGTTTCTTTGAAGTTCCAGGGCCCATTTTTTAATTGGGCCTGTTTTTCCTTGGAGTTTAATTTTCTAAGTTCTTTGTGCCCTCTGGACAGTACTCTGTCAGATATGTGGTTAGTGAAGATTTTCTCCCATTCTGTGGGTTGCCTTTGAGCTCGTGTGACAATCTCTTTATCTGAACAGAGCTCTTTAATTTCACAAAATCCCAACTGTTGAGAGTTGGTAGCAGTGACTGTGCCATTGGATGTCTGTTTAGGAAGTGTTGCCTACCCCATCAGCTCGAGGGAGTTCCCTATCCTTTCAACTATGGTTTTTTAAGTCTCTGGCCTGATATCAAGGTCCTTGATCCATTTGGAATTAAGTCTTGTACATGGTGAAAGTACGGGTCCAGCTTTAATCTTCTGCATGTGGAGATCCAGTTTTGCCAGCACCATTTGTGAAGATGCTGTTCTTTTTCCATTGGATTCTTTGGGCCCCTTTGTCAAAGACCAAATGGCTGTAACTTTGTGGGCTTATATCTGGGTCTTCAATCCTTATCCATTGATCTGTGTGTCTATTTTGGAGCCAGTACCAGGCTGTCTTTAAACTATGGATTGTAGTATAGACTTAGGTTTGGTATGGTAATACCTCCAGCTGTGTTTTTGTTACTCAGGATTGTTTTTGCTATCCTGGTTCTTTTGTGCCTCCATGATCTTTGAGATTGTTTGGTCAACTTCTTTGAAGAATTGCTTTGGGATTTTGATTGGTATAGCATTGAATCTGATATTGCCTTTGGTAGGATGGTCATTTTTACAATTTTGATTCTGCCAATCCAGGAACAAGGGAGGTCTTTCCACCTTCTGGTGTCTTCTGCTATTCTTTCTTTAGGGTTTTAAAGTTTTCATTGTAAAGGTCTTTTACCTCCTTAGTTAGGTTATACCAAGGTATTTCATTTTTTTAGGGGTATAGTAAATGGATGTTTCTCTCAAGGCTTTTTCATTCTTTCATTCTGGGCATATAGGAAGGCCTCTGATTTTTGCACATTTATTTTGTATCCTGCCCCCTGCTGAACTTCTCAATTAGTTCCAGGAGCTTCCTGGTGGAGTTTTTGGGATCCCTCAGGTATAAGATCATGTCATCTGCAAATAGTGATAGCTTGATTCTTCCTTGCCGATTTGATCCCTCTTATGTCCCTTCTTGTCTTATGGCTTCAGCTAAACTTCAAGTACAATATTGAATGAAGTGGTGAGAGTGGACAGCCTTGTCTAGTTCCTGATCGAAGGGAATGTTCCAATTGTTCCCCATTGAGCATAATCCTTGCTGTGGGCTTGTTGTATACAGCTTTTATTATATTGATAAAGGTTCCTTCCATTCCTACTGTCTCTAGCGTTTTGATCATAAAGCTGTTGGATCTTGTCAAAAGCTTTTTCTGCATCTATCGAGAGTATCATGTGGTCTTGGACTTTGGACTGGTTTACATGATGAATTACATTTATTGATTTGCGTATGTTGAACCAACCTTGTGTGCCGGGGATGAAGCTACTTGGTCCCCATGAATGATCTTTTTAATATGTTTTTGAATCCGATTGCTAAACTTTGTTGAGAATCTTTGCGTCTGTGTTCATCAGGGAGATCGGCCTATAGTTTTCTTTTTTAAGTGAATCTTTATTAGGTTTTGGGATTAAAACGATATTAGCTTCATAGAAGGAATTTGGAGTGTTCCTTCCTTTGCTATTTGATGGAACAGTTTAAGGAGTATTGGTGTTATTAACTCCTTAAATGTCTGGTAGAACTCTGTGCTGAATCCTCTGGTCCAGGACATTTTTTGGTGGGAAGATTCGAGATTACTTCCTCAATTTCCTTATATGTTATAGGACTATTTAAATATTCACAACTTCCTGATTCATTTAGGTAAGTTGTGTTTACTTAGAATTCATCCATCTCTTTTGTGTTGTCAAACTTCACAGAGTATAAGTTTTTGAAATATGATGTTATAATCCTGGATTTCTTGGTATCAGTAGTGATAACCCATGTTCTTTCTATTTTTTGTTAATTTGGGTTTTCTCTCTCTTGCTTTTGGTTAGTTTGCTAGGGGTGTATCAATCTTGTTGATTTTTTCAAAGAACCACTTTTTGATTGGTTGATTTTTTCTATCGTTTTCTTAGTCTCGATTTCAGTATTTTCTCCCCTTATTTTGCTAATCTCTTCTCTTCTACTGCTTTGGGATCAGATTGCCTCTAGTTCTCTAAAGCTTTAAGCTGCATTGTTAAGTTGTTTATTTCTGATGTTTCCATTTTTTTGACGTGGCATTAAGAGTCGAACTTACCTCTTAGAACCTTTCATTGTGTCCCAGAGATTTTGGTAAGTTGTATTTTCGTTATCATTCACTTTCGGAAATCTTGAATTTCCTTTTTATTTCTTCTCTGATCCAGTTCTCATTCAGCATCATATGTTAAGTTTCCAGAGTTAGTGTATTTTCTCTTGTTTGAGTGTTGTGGATGTCCAGCTTAGCCGTGGTGGTCTGATAGGCACAGGTTAGAATTCCAACTTTCTTGTTATGTGTAATTCATTTGTGTGCCCAATATGTGATCTATTTTGGAGAAGTTCCGTGTGCTGCTGAGAAAAATGTGTATTCTTTGGTGCGTGGGTGAAAAGTTCGATAGAGATCTGTGAGGTCATTTCTTTCAGGGTTTGATTAAGTTCCAAAGTGTCTCTGTTAAGCTTTTGACCTGTTGATCTATCCCATGTAGAGAGGGCGGTGTTGAAGTCCCCAAGAATTATCGTTTGGGGGTTGATTTCTTGCTTTAGACGCTGTAGGGTTTTCTTAATGAATGTGGAGGGGCCCTATTGGGTGCATAATGTTCAGTATTGTGAAGTCTTCCTGGTGAATTGTACCTGTGACTAAAATGTAGTATCCATCCGTGTCTCTTATAATTTTTTTTGGTTTGAAATCCACTTTGTCTGATAGCATAATGGCTACCCCTGCCTGTTTTCTGCTTCCATTTGCTTGTAGAATTGTTGACCAGCCTTTATTTTTTTAGAGCGTGCCTATCTTTTGTGGTGAGAGGTTTCCTGCAGGCAACAGATTGATGATTGTGATTGT
>JALPQD010000295.1:1612217-1712048 GCA_023101885.1 Typhlomys cinereus | reverse complement strand
ACCTCCACATTCATTAAGAAAACCCTACAGCGTCTAAAGCAGAAAATCAACCCAAACGAAATTCTTGGGACTTCAACACCGCCCTCTCTACATGGGATAGATCCACGTCAAAAGCTTAACAGAGACACTTTGGAACTTAATCAAACCCTGAAAGAATGGACCTCACAGATCTCTATCGAACTTTCACCCACGCACCAAAGAATACACATTTTTCTCAGCAGCACACGGAACTTTCTCCAAATAGATCACATAAGGGCCACAAAATGACTCTATCCAGGGGCCCGTATTGGGTGCATATATGTTCAGTATTGTGAAGTCTTCTGGTGAATGTACCTGTGACTAAAATGTAGTATCCATCCGTTGTCTTATAATTTTCTTGGTTTGAAATCCACTTTGTCTGTAGCATAATGGCTACCCCTGCTTGTTTCTGCTTCCATTTGCATTGTAGAAATTGTTGACCAGCCTTTTATTTAGAGCGTGCCTATCTTTTGGGTGAGATGGGTTTCCTGCAGGCACAGATTGATGGATTGTGATTTTTAATCCAAGTTTGTAATCTGTGTCTCTTATCGGTGAATTAGTCCATTAACATTTAGTGTTATAATGGAGGAAACTATTGTTAATTCCAGACATTTATAGTTTAGTAGCTTTTATAAGTATATTGCTTCGCTTTTAATGGGTTATATTGCTTCTGTTCTTTCCTGGATATGCCTTTGTTTGGTTTTTTCTTCATGCTTGAGTATCATTTCTAGCAGTTTTTGAAGGCCTGGTTTGGTGGCCATGTATCCCTTCAAGTTGTCTTTGTGCTGGAAAATTTTTCTTTCTCCCTCGATCATGACTGATAGTTTTGCAGGGTAAATCAGCCTGGGTTGACATTTTTGCTCATTCAATACTTGAAGTATGTCTCTCCAAGCTCTTCTTGCTTTTACTGTTTCGACTGAGAAGTCATTTGTTATTTTAATAGGTTTGCCTTTAAAAGTGACTTGTTTTTTCTCCCTTGAAGCTCTCAGCACCAGTTCTTTATCTTGAATGTGGAGTGTTTTAACTATTATTTGCCGCGGTGTGCTTCTATTTTGGTCGTATCTGTTTGGGGTGCGGAATGCCTCTTGTATATGAATGGGCCTCTCTTTTTTTAGATGAGGAAAGTTTTCCTTGATGATCGTTTGAAAAATTTCCTCAGGGGTGGTATTTTGAGATTCTTGCTCCGGTATTCCATGAATACGCATGTTAGGCTTCTTCAGGGTGTCCCATATCTCTTGGATATTTCTCTCAAGTATCTTTTTGGCTTTAACAACCTCTTCCATTGAGCTGGTTAGTACTCCCACTTTATCTTCAAGGTCTGAAATTCTGTTTTCTGCTTCATTAGTTCTGTTGATAAGACTCTCTGTGGCGTTCTGGGTTGAAGATAACTTGTCTTTTAGCTCAGTTTTAAACTCTGCTTGAGTTTGTTTTAACTGCTCTATGCCACTTTTTGTTTCTTGCACTGTTTTTCTCAACTCCTCCAGATGTCTGTTGTGTTCCTCTTCAAAGCTATTGATTCGATTATGTAATTCCTCCCGGATTTCCTCTTTCATAGTATTGAACATGGTAATGATCATATTTTGAAAGTCGTTATCCTGGGTCAGGCTTTCTTGGCCTTTTTCCGCGGGTTTGTTCTTGTTGGAATCTAACATTATGGGATTAATTTCTTCAGTGGGAAATTTGTTTACTTGAGTGTTGCTTCTCATGGATTTGCACTTTGACTTTGGCATTGTCATTTTAACTCTTAAGATCTCTCAATTTCACTAAACTAAATTATTTGGCCTGGGGTACTGGTAGGCGGGGCCCGAACAGGGACTCACCTAGGGTGTGGGGTGAGGCTCGGGCGGAGCGGGGTGGGGTGAAAAGGGAGGATGGGCATGTCGGCGTGGACCTATTTAACCCGAGGACAGCTGGGGCGGGGCCCGGGCGCAGGGGGAGGTCCTCCTCGTCCCTCGGCCCCCGCGCGGCTCCGGCTGGATGGCGGGAGTCGGAGCCCGGTCCCTGTGGGCTGACCTGGGGGTCCTAGAGCGCGCGGTGAGAGCCCGGCTGGATCTCGCGTCCGCGTCCCGACCGGCGGAGCGGGGAGAGGTCGTGAGCCAATTTTTTATAAGCAATCTCTCTCTGTCTCTCTCTGTCTCTCTCTGTCTCTCTCTCTCATGCACACACACAGATGCATATGTGCATATCATATAAATAGGATATATGTCTCATGAATTTTGAATATACTGTATAGAACACATGCATGACTATATAAAGTTCTGATTCACTCATGTGCACACACGCACATACATGTCTTATTTCTCTGGCAGACATATACTCAGACACATATACAGCAAGGTTGCACAGCAAGAAATGGAAATCTCACTCAACACTTTAGACATATATGAGAGAGGGTCTCCCATTTTATCTGGTCTGGTCCTTGTTTCCTGTCTCCCCCCACAAACCCTGCCCCAGATGAAGGTGTTGGATAGCTGAGAACCTGCCTCCTTACACCCTACTCTGCTTCATTCAGACGTGCACCTGTCGGTACTTGATGATGATCGCTTTGGCTTCTATCTATCTATCTATCATCAATCTATCTATCTATCTATCTATCTATCTATCTATCTCACAGCAGACAGAGAATGCACGTGCATGTCACCATAGAATGCCCATGTGGGGACCGAGGACAACCTTCAGAAGTCAGTTCTTTCCTTCCACCA
This sequence comes from Typhlomys cinereus, assembly GCA_023101885.1. Taxonomy (NCBI): domain Eukaryota; kingdom Metazoa; phylum Chordata; class Mammalia; order Rodentia; family Platacanthomyidae; genus Typhlomys; species Typhlomys cinereus. The sequence continues at coordinate 1,709,328 of JALPQD010000295.1, read as the reverse complement.
GGTGGGCATCTGACAACTGAACTCAGACCACCATTGTTGTCAGCAGGCACCTTACCGAGGAGCTATCTTGCTGATTCTGCTAAAAAGAATAAGACCAGAAAGAAATCAACCAGGTAGCTGTTGTTCCTTGAAGAACTGAAATGGCTTGTGGCTGTCTGAACCTGTCATTGTGTAGACATTTGGCCCTGGACACAGGACAGGGCATCAGTCAACGAGGGTCAGTGGACCTGTCCCAGTGTGCCATGGAGGGAGATCCCTGCCTTCACCGTCATATGTGGGGTGCACAATGTGACTTGGATGAAATCATAATTCTGAGATGGAAATTGAAGGGAGGGGCTGAACTCTAAAAAGGGGTGCTTGAGATGTACTGCATATGATGTTTTTACACTAGAACATCCATATCTAAATTTTACTGCAAGGACCTAGAGTGGATTCCATCGTTGCGCCAAGTCATAAATAGTTTCAGCCTTTAGAAGGAGTGTGTGTGTGTGTGTGTGTGTGTGTGTGTGTGTGTGTGTGTGTGTTTCATATACAGGTATTTGTGTACATGTAGAGACTAAGGTCAACATCTTGCTCAATCACTCTCCACCTTGTTTTTCTAGCAGGGTTCTCCTGCTGGACCTGGGGCTCGGGGTCTGACCCGCCACCCCATCTATCTGCTCATTTCTGCCCCCCCAGGTCTGGGCATCTGCACATGTGCCCAGTCACTTGGCTTTTTTCCTTGTATGTTTGGAATTGAACTCAGATCCTATGCTTCCCCAGCAACACTTTACCTACTGAGCCATCTCCTCAGACACAGAAGGGTTTGGCTACCACAGTGCTGGAAGTGTTTGGCAAGTGAGTTTGATGAGAATTGAAAAGAGCTTGAAGGGCACTCTGAGATAGTGACTAATCTTAGGCAGGTTTAGAGTAGACATGCTGGGATGGTCTGCGAAGGTCTTTGAAATTCCAGAAGGTCATCCCCCCCTTTTGAGATCACCCCAAGGAATACCCCCTGCCGAGGAACCTACTCCAATCCTCCTCAGAGAGAAGATGGCCAAACTCCCCATGAAAGGATATGGAGATGAGCTTTCCATATCCAACAAGCTAAACCCACCAAAGAAACAACTTGATCTCCAGCCCCACCAAAAGATCAACTGAGTTGGGCCCCAAGGTGGATAGACCAGTGAGATGTACAGGATCAAAAAAGCTCCAATCATGGGTTGGAGTGATGGGTCAGGGCTTAATACTCTGTCTCCCTAGCAGAAGATCCTGAGTTTGGATCCTAGGCCCCATGTAGAATGCCTGGTAGAAATGGCAGCCTGTGTCTCCCGCTCTTGTGGGTGGAGCCTGGCAAATCCCAGAGCAAAAAAACAAAAAAACAAAAAGGAGGCACAATCTAGGATGACTCCCAAAGTCACTTGTGGTCTTCAACAGAAACACATAGTGACCTCTGACAGATACACACACACACACACACACACACACACACACACTCACTCATACACATAAATAAATAAATAAAATTAAAAAAAATATATGTACACAAATATAACTGACCCTGCCAGTCATTAGAGGGCCCCTCACCCCTCATCGTACTCCACATATGAAGGCCACTGGTTCTTTCTCTCCTCTAATAAACTCTACCTTATTCCTTTATATGGGTTTTGGTTTTAGCCTTTGACTCCAAATACAAGAACCTCAATGCATACAGATTCAGCTATGGCTGTAGGAGAGAAATATAAAAGGGAAATTCTTAAAACGGAATTCTTAAGCCTGAGAAATTGCTTGCAAGCAATGAAAATGCCCACTTCCCTGCCAGTTCTCAGGAAGTCCCGCCTGGAATGTCATTTGGGCAGATGACCTGCAAGAAGCCTGCATGCTGATAAGACTGTAAAACACTGCCTGCTACACTGTTTTGCTGCTGTCCACAAGTCAACTGGTGGAACTGCACCCAAGGAGGGTCTTGCAACCTCCTTTGTCCCTTGTCTATAAAAACTGTGTGGAGACCTAATTCTGGACTGCACAGGCATCACCCTGCCCGTGTGTGCAAGCCCTGGTACCAGTCTCTCCCTCTCTCTCAAAAAGCTCTCAGTTATTTATTTTTAACCTTTGGTCTATGGTGAATCTCTGGATAACCCCAAAATCCATAACAATACCACATGGTGACAGGCATGGGCACATAGGCCAGGGGTCCCAGCCACTGTGTCTGCTGCTGTGACCTAACCCAACTCCATGCCCCCACACAGATTAAATGTCTCAAATAACACTCAAATTATGGCATGGACAAAGTGGGCCACTTTGATTACATGCAGTGCTATTCCAAGAGGCAGGTTAAGGTGAGTAAGAAATGGGGGGGGGGAGGGAGGTGTAGACACAAGCTGTGGTCTTTGATGGACTGAACTGTGTCACCCAGAATCTGTGTGTTGATCTCCTGACCTCCAGTGAGAATATCTGGAGGCTGCACAATGACACTTTGTTGGTGAGAGAGGGATAATGTTGCTGGGTAGTTTAGACAGAGTGGAAAGACCATGCTGGGAAGGTCTTTGATCACCATCCCCCATGCTAGGATTATCCTGAAAGAGTGTCCTGCCTGTCATGAGGAACGGGTTTTAATCTGAAAGGGTGTGTAGGTGAGCTCTTCCTTGCAGATAAGTTCCTCAATCATGAGCAGATCATGAGGTCCCCTACAAGATCATCCTGGCTGAGCCCAATATGAACAGACTAGTGAGATGTAGGGGACCAACAGCTCCAATCAGGGTTGCAGAAACTGCAGCTGAGCAGTGAGGAAAAGCCACTTTTGCCAGGTCTGCCTCACTCCATAAATACCCCTGACCCATCTCTGGCTTCCTTGCCCCTCATGGATTCCACATCCACAAACTCCCTTCTGACTTCTTAAAAAAAATCTGCCTTAATCCTCTATGGTTGTTCTATTTTTCTTTTTTTAAGAAATATATTATTTAAATATTTTATTTATTTTGTGTGTCTGTGTGTCAGAGGGGACTGTCATCCAGGGTGTCTCAGGGAATCATCCTGGATTGCTTTACTTCCTTCTTGCTTCAATCTGGGATTTCCCAGGTTCTGCCCACCAGGGTTTATAACCTTTCTGCTTGGCTTTTTTATGTGAGACCTGGGATCTGAACTCAGGACCTTCTGCTTGCAAGACAGAGTCTTAACCTCTAAGCCATCTCTCCAACCCCCAGGTGTTCTATTTTTCTATCTTCAACTCCTGAATACAAGAACCTTGACATAGGGCTGGAGAGACGGCTCAGGGATTAATACTCTACCCCATAAGCAGAATGTTTTGAGTTTCAATCCCAGGTCCCATGCAAAAACGCCACTTGGAAACAGAGGTGGCCTGCACTTCAGGCTCTGGAAGATGGAGCCTGGGAAATCCCAGAAGGAAGCAAAAAGGAGGGAGAAGCAATTCAGGATGATTCCCAAAGTCACCCTTGGTCGTCTACAGGGACCCACATTGCTCTTTGGCACACACACACACACACACACACACACACACACACATACACACATACACACAAACACACACACACAGATAGATAGATAGATAGATAGATAGATAGATAGATAGATAGATAGATAGACAAAAAGTTAAAACAACCTGGATTTTTTTTAAATTTTTTTATAATTTATTCAATTGTGCGTGTGTATGTGTGTGTGTGCGTGTATGCATGTATGTGTGTAGAACCACGGACGAATTCGGGAACCACCATGGACCGCCTCCTCCTTGTTTACTCCGCCCTGGGATTCACCGGCTCCGCCCTACCAGGACCAGAAACGCAGGCCGTGCCCACTTCTGCCCTGCGTCTATACGTGGGATCTAGGATCCGAACTCAGGACCTTCCACCTGCAAGGCAGAGGCTTAACCCCTGAGCCACCTCTCCAGCCCCAAAACAACCTGGATATTTAAAAAACAAAAAAAGATAGCACTGGCAAGCAAACATGTGTATACATGAAAGGAAGGAAAAAAATCCTGGAGAGGGGCTTTTAGAAGTGGTTAGGGTCACATGAGCTGGATGGTGTCCCAGGAAGAGATAACTGGCCAGAGCACCTTATCCCTCCCAACCTCTCCTCCCTCCTATCCCCCCCAGCTTCTCCTCTACACCTCTCCCATGCAGCTGTCCTGGCCCCAGCAAAGAAGTTTTGTCCCCTCCCTTTGGCTTCCCCTGATGAACAATACACCCCTTCACTGAAATTTCCCCAGGAATCTCTTGCTGGGGGAAAGAAAAGGCATCAGCTGCTGCCAGCCTAGGAGGAGCTTGTCTCTAGGAGCTGTCTCTAGACACCTTGCAGGACACTGAAAGTTCAGAGGAAGATGGGTGAGCAATGGGGGGATGATCTCCACACGAGGACAGCTAGACTGTGCTTGAGTCTGAGCCTCTATTGAAACCCCAGGATGGGGCTTGAGAGATGGCTCAGGGGTCAAGATTCTGCCTCACTAGAAGAAGGTCCTGAGTTCTGATCCCAGATCCTGCACTTCCAGCCTTGGAAGACAGAGCCTGGGAAACCTCAGAGGGAAACAAGGAGGTAGAGCAATTCAGGATATTCCTGAAGTCATCCTTGTACCTCCACAGACACACAGACACACACACACACACACACACACACACACACACACACACACACACACACACATGCCACAAGATCAACTGGGTTGCGCCCAATAATGAACAGACCAATGAGATGTAGAGACCCCAGAGATGTAGATACCTGGAGTCCATGAGTCCTCCAGGGTTTCCTTTCCCCTCACGGACTGCCTGTCTGTGAGTTCCATCCTTCTCTCCTCTAATAAACTCGGCCTTAATCCTCCCAGAGTGTTTTGCTGGGATTACACACACCCTGCCACTCATGGGGCTCCAGCCCCCTTAGAGATAAGGAACCCAACTTCCCCAGCCCTGTGTTCAGGAAGAAAATGGAGATGAGCTTCTCCAATGCAGACAAATTCCTCAAAGACACAGCTCAACATCGAGTTGAGCCCCCATAAGACACACCAATCAGACAAGGGAAGAACAAAAGCTCAATCAGGTTTAAAAGAACTAGAACAAACCAATAAGGAAAAGCTCAATGCCTGATCTTGCCAGCCAGTGGGGGCTCCCTTGCCCCCCTCTGATACTGTGAGTTCCTTTCTTTTTCTCCATTAGGAAATCTTGCCTTAATCCCCTGTGTAAGGTTCTTTGTTCTTTCTTTAAGGGTGAGTAGTGAAGGGAAGGGAGGGGATGGAAGGGAGAGGAGAGGGAAGGGAGGCTGGGATGCATACTCAGTGTGCTTGTAAAAGTAGAAAAACAAATAAAACAAAGGAAGGGTGGATTCACCATTCTGCCGACAAGGAATGGAAAAAATTTATTGATTATGTAGTCACACGACATCTGCCCGACTAATTCTCTGGGAACAGAGAAAAGGCGGATCTGAAGAGGAAGCGGAACATGTGTGTGTGTCTGTGTGTGTGTGTGTGTGTTTGTCTGGCAGAGGGCATTGGGTATCCCTGTATAGGACTAAGGGTGACTTCTGGAATAATCCTGGATTGCTTCTACTTACCTCACTCTGGGATTTCCCAGGCTCCGTCCACCAGGGCAGGAAGTACCGGCTACCATCCTTTCTGCCTGATATTTTTACGTGGGTACTGGCATCTGAACTCACGACCTCCACCTTGCTTCCCTCTGGGATTTCCCAGGCTCCTCCCACCAGAACTAGAAGCACAGGCTGCAGCCCTTTACACCTGTTGGTTTTTTTGTTTTGTTTTTTGGGGGATTTTTTTGTCATGGGACTTGGGATCTGAACTCAGGATCTTCTGCTTTCGAGGCAGAGTCTTAACCCCTGAGCTATCTCTCTAGCCCCTTGTGTATGTAGCTGTATCTGCATCTCCATGGCATCTCTAGTGTGGGGAAGGCTGGGGATGCAGACGAGCTGGGAACATGCTTGCCTTACCATGCACCAGTGACCTCTGATCACACTGATTGGTGTGGTGGGCGTTTGCCTGTCATCACAGCACTCCAAAAGTGGAAGCAGGAGGATCAGAAATTCAAGGTTATTCTTGCCTACTTGAGACCCCATCTCAAAAACAAACAAATAAACAGCCAGTCAGTCAACAGAGTCCTTGCATATTTGTTGCAGTTGTTTGTTTCATTGCTGTCCTGGTCCGGGCTGTAGCAAGAACACCATCTCTTGGCTCTGTCTTCTGCTCAGCCTGTCTCTGCTCAGCCCCTGGTGTCTGGTCCCCTTTTCCCCAGGGTGCAGGTCTCAGCTGCTGCCCACCAACACGCCTGCAGTGGCACGAGGCTCAAGTGGCTCACGTGGTCACAGCCATGTCACAAGAAGACACTGGTCCCAAATGCACTTGGGGAGGGGGGTCTGCCGGCAGGCAGGGGCTTGTGTGGACTGATAAGAGTCAGACTCCTGAGGCAAGGTGGGCATGGAGATGGGGCATGGGGAAGTCATGGAGCAGTGATAGCAGAGGGGAGAGTTGCACAAGCAGGGGGTGTAGGGGAGTAGTGGAGGAGAGTGTAGGGGAGACATGGATAGGTGAAGATATAGGGGAGCCATGGTGGGACCATGCACATAAAATGTCTTCAGGTCAAAGGGCCCCAGAGGGGGGCTGGAGAGGTGACTCAGGGGTTAAGCCTCTGCCTTGCAGGCAGAAGGTCTTGAGTTCGGATCCTAGACCCCAGGTATAGATGCTGGGCAGAAGCGGGGGCGGCCTGCATTTCTGGTCCTGGTAGGGGAGAGCCTGTGAATCCTGGGGCAGAGTAAACAGGAGGAGGCGTCCATAGTGGTTCCCAATTCGTCCGTGGTTCTACACACACACACACACACACACACACACACACACACACATACACAATTGAATAAATAATAAAAAAATAAATTTAAAAAAAAGAAAGTGCAAAAAAAAAAAAAAAAAAAAAAAAAAAAAACCAAAAACAAAGGGCCCCAGAGGGCAGGAAGGGCTCTAGATCATTGTGTGGGGGAATTCAGGGATTTAGTGCTGGGGTCAGGGACAGAGGTGTGCCCCCTGAGGATTCTGGGATCAGGTCCCCCTGGTGGGGGTGTCTGGGACCCATATGTCTCTCCAGCATGGTATGGTGAGGAGTCCAGGCCAATCCGGATCCAAAGCCTGTTTCCAAAAGGACTTCTGTCATCCCCAGTGGCAAGCTTCCCTGTCACCCCGGATCCACCCCCTCTGAGTATGGCTGTCCATCAGTGAAGACCCCGTCCAGGGGACGCTCCCTGGGCACATTCTGTGCTGGTGACGCCACTTGGCGGTTGCCACTTGGCGGTAGGCTCTCCTGGCTACCGGCTGGCTCGGTGTGTGCTCTGCTGTCCAATCAGCTGCACCACAGTGGCATGAAGAGCTGAGGGAGTCAGCATGTGGACTGGAAAGAGGAATGGAAGGTGGGTGAATATCTGGGGCTACTGGTCTAGCTGGAGAGAGAGAGAGAGACAGAGAGAGAGAGAGAATCATCTCAGATCACGCTGTGGCCTGAGCTCTGGACGATGTTCATGGTTAGCTGACAGCCAGGGTGAGGAGCCCCCCACCCCAGCACCACTAACACACTGCACAACACCCCAGTGACTGGAGGCTTCGGCCTTCGCACATGCAATCCTGACCCTGTGTGCTCAACCCTTGTGGGAAAGGCTGTTAGTGTCACCAGGCATGGAGGGTGTTGGGTAACTCCCCCCACCAAGATTCCCCCTCTGGCTGTTGATTGATGGTATTCGCAGATGAGCTAACTTCCTGGCTTGTCTCAGTGGGGCTGAGTGTTTGTTGAGTCTCGAAGAGTAAAGTTGAGCCCTCACTTCAGGGCCCCTCAGCATGTTGCATTGCACATGGGGGTTGTGTAAACTCTGCCACAAGAGCCCGGCCCAGCTGGGTCTTGGTTCTTAAAGCAGCTATAGCCGGTGCTGGGCAAGGGTCCCTGGACGAGTGCTGGCCTGCAAGCCTGAGACCTGAGTTTGAATCCCTGGTACTCAGTGAAAAGCCCTTGCTCAGCAGTAGACCCGCCCCCAGCACTGGCTGTGTAGGTGGAGACAGCTGGTCTCAGGGGCTCACTGGCCAGCCAGGTCTCAAAAAATAGGGTGGAGAGTGGAAGAGGCAGACACCTGGGGACCACTTCTGGCCTCTGTGCATATGGTCACACCTATTTGTATCCACCCACAGGAGCACACACGCATGCACCACACATAGGCACCATACACATACCCACACACCTCCACACAAACATACCACGCACAATACATACATACAACACAACACACACAGGCACCACATACATATACACAAACCTCCACGCACACATACCACACATAATACATATACACATACACACCATACAACACACACAGGAATCACACATATAGACACAAACCTCCAAACACATGTACCACACATAATATATACATATACACACCCACACCACACAACACACACACAAGCCACATGCATGTACACACATCTCAGTACACACATAATATAGATACACGCACCACATATCACACATACACACATACTACACATAATGCATACATACATATCACACATAGTACACATATACACACACCTGCACACACACACACACACACACACACATATATATATACACATACACAACACAGTACATACATACCCCTTGCATATATACACACCACAGGGCACACACATCATGTATATACACATACACAAACATAGCACATACACATATACACACACATAGCACACATGTATACTTATACACAATACACAACACAAAAGTGTGATAAGGCATAATTGTGGGGCTAGTGAGATGACTGAATGGTAAGTTGCTTACCCACAAACCTGTAACTAATTTCAATCCCTGGAAATCCACATGGTAGCAGTGAACTGACTTCCAAAAGAGTTGTCCTGTGACTCCACCCATGTGCTATGGAATGCACGCATGTGCCTTCCTTCTCCCCATTCCCAAATATATAAATGAGGAATATAAATCAGAAATGAGAACAATAATGTTACAGCTTTCTTATGTTGTCGTGAGTCTTTCCATTTTCTTCACTTCTACTTGCACATGATAGAGCTATAGAGTCTTGATGCACCAAGGAAAGCGATGTCCCCCATGTCACTGCAGACTTCCACTTCCTCTTCCCGGGAGGGGAGCAGTGTGGCCCGGCTTGTAGCTGGATAGGGAGTTACAAGGTGGCAATCTCCTTTACTGTTGTGTGTTTTGGAAGATTAAGCTTGCTTTATGAGGCAAAGCTTGCTTTATGGACATGGCAAAGAGATGTATGGGTGGGAGGGCTGGGCAGATATCTCACCTCCAGCCAAGTTCAGCCCCTGGGGCAGGTACAGACAGGATGGCAGGCAGGTGGTGCTGGAGAACAGAACCATTCTGTGTATTGAACATGTCATCCTAATTCTCCCCTGGGACTGAGGATGCAGGCCTGGGGGGGTGGGGACATCTAACTCTGCCCTTATCTCTGGGGCCAAGGAGTGGGGCACTGTGGGAAGAGACAAAAGCCTCTGGATTTCCTGGGATGAGTCTGGACTGAGGATACATACCTCATAGTGAGGAGAATAAGGTCCCCAGGGCCTCTCTGAATCCTACTTCCAGTGCACACAGCCTATGCTTTACCTGATGGAAAGGGAAAAGGAATCTTTCATGGCTCTCTCTGTCTATTGGTCTTTCATGCAGGGAGTTGGGTTTGGTGCTGCTCCTCGCCTTCCCAGGTTTGGGGACTTTAGACAAATTGGAAGCTCAATGTGTCCTTTTGTAAAGATAGGAGCTTGAGATGTCACCGTCTGGCACATGGCACGACCAGGAGATTTTTAGAATTTATTTGTGATTGACAGAAGAATACAGTCACCCCTGGCCTTCACCCCTCCTTCTGGAGGTAACACCCCAACATCTGAAATCTCCCATTTGCACTGGCACCTGGCTCCCAGCCAGTTCTGGGGTGTTGCATCCTGAGGCCCTTTGAAAGAGGGCATGGCAGAGCCCCCAATTGGTAAGGTGGGTGTGACCATCGTTAACAGGAATGGCTTAGGGCAGGGCTGCACCTACCTCTGGGGTGGGGCCCACGCACTTGTCCTAAGGAGACCCTCTGGGGACCCCATTAGAGAAAAGCCTAGGTTTGGATGGATGAGCCACTGAAAAAATTGCCAAGAATCAGAATCGCCATGGAGTGAGTGGCGTTGTTTTGCTGAGCTGTGTTGGGAACCAGAAAAACCACAAGCAGGGGTCCATCCACTCCCACACAACCTCGGGTTTCTTTGCTTCCTCTCCAGAGGGAATCTATAGATGGGGGAGGCTGAGGCAGGGGGAGCTCAGAGTCAGTGTGGACCTGAGTTTACACCCAGGCATGTGAGGCCCCATGTGGTTTCTGTTAACTTGATTGTGTTGTGTTTGAATGAATCCCAGGTCCTCTAGTAAGTGAGGGCAGTGCCCTGTGGCAAAGCCACGCCTGCAGTTCTAGGCAAGAAACCCACCAGGGATCCACCCCCTCCCAGCCAGGCTAAGGAATGAATGGGTGTGTGAGTGGCTGCTGTGGAGACAGTGCGGGACAAGCACTCTACTATCTTCCCTGATGTTTCAGGCCTTTGCTAACCCTGAGACATGAAGGTCCCCTTCAAGTTGTCTTTGTGCTGGAAAATTTTTCTTTCTCCCTCGATCATGACAGATAGTTTTGCAAAGTAAATCAGCCTGGGTTCACATTTTTGCTCATTCAATACTTGAAGTATGTCTCTCCAAGTTCTTCTTGCTTTTAGTGTTTCCATTGAGAAGTCATTTGTTATTTTAATAGGTTTACCTTTAAAAGTGACTTGTTTTTTCTCCCTTGAAGCTCTCAGCACCAGTTCTTTATCTTGAATGTGGAATGTTTTAACTATTATTTGCCGCAGCGTGCTTCTATTTTGGTTGTATCTGTTTGGGGTGCGGAATGCCTCTTGTATATGGATGGGCCTCTCTTTTTTTAGATGAGGAAAGTTTTCCTTGATGATCGTTTGAAAAATTTCCTCAGGGGTGGTATTTTGAGATTCTTGCTCTGGTATTCCATGAATACGCATGTTATGCTTCTTCAGGGTGTCCCATATCTCTTGGATATTTCTCTCAAGTATCTTTTTGGCTTTAACAACCTCTTCCATTGAGCTGGTTAGTACTCCCACTTTATCTTCAAGGTCTGAAATTCTGTTTTCTGCTTCGTTAGTTCTGTTGATAAGACTCTCTGTGGCGTTCTGGGTTGAAGATAACTTGTCTTTTAGCTCAGTTTTAAACTCTGCTTGAGTTTGTTTTAACTGCTCTATGCCACTTTTTGTTTCTTGCACTGTTTTCTCACCTCCTCCAGATGTCTGTTTGTGTTCCTCTTCAAGCCATTGATTCGATTATGTAATTCCTCCCGGATTTCTTCTTTAATAGTATTGAACATGGTATATGATCACATTTGAAAGACTTTATCCTAGGTGGGGCTTTCTTGGCCTTTTTCCGGGTTTGTTCTTGTTGCAGTCTAACATTATGGGATTAATTCTTCAGTGGGAAATTTGTTTTACTTGATTGTTGCTTCTCATGGATTTGCACTTTGGCTTTGGCATTGTCATTTTAACTCTTAAGATCTCTCAATTTCACTAAACTGAATTATTTGGCCTGGGGTCCTAGTGGGCGGACGCTGCGGAGACTTACCTAGGGCGCGGGGTCAGGCCCGGCTGGACCACGCGCGCGCATCCCGACCGGTGGAGCGGGGTGGAGTGTAAAGGGAGGATGGGCGCGTTGGCGTGGAGCTATTTAACCCGAGGACAGCTGGGGCAGGGCCCGGGCGCAGGGGGAGGTCCTCCTCGTCCCTCGGCCCCCACGCGCGGCTCCGGCTGGGTGGTGGGAGTCGGAGCCGGGTCCCTGTGGGCTGACCTGGGGTCCTGGTGGGCGGGGCCTGAACGGTAACTTTAAATTTTAAAAGCATGTTTTTTAAATGAATGCTTAAGTTTGGCCCTAAGCAAGCTTGCAGGAGATTGTCTAGTTGATGGTGGGTTGGGAAGGAGGCCCAGCCCATGGTGGGTGGTGCTAGTCCCTGGACAGACAAAGGGAGGAAGCTGGTTAAGGAAGGTGGCATCCTTTGGTATACTTGGCATACGCTGTCCCTCAGCCGTCCTGTGGAGATGGCGTGGCCAGCTCCCTCGGCCTAGTGTTGCTCTGCTCTCCTGAAAGCTGGACAAGGCATTGTAACCAAGAATCTAAGCCAGAATGAACCCCTTGTCCTTAAGCTTTGTGGTCATGAAGTTATGGGCAAATGCAGGCCATCTGGAATTTGGGGGAGCCACACCTTCAGTGTCTCCGTTGTCGACCCAGGATCAATTAGCTGAACTCCTTGAGCCTTTCATAAATGAAGCAAGAAAGGAAAACAGACAAGAAAAGCTTGGGACACATGGGTGTGAGGGGGCGAGATTTCAACACCAGAGACAGCTAACAAGATCCTCACCTATGGAGCCAGTGCCCTAGGGTCCCCAGAGTCATGCGCTTCACCAGGGCACCAGAGGACAGCAGTGAGCTGCCACACATGGACCAGACCTGGGGCTGCTTGCTTGGAAAACAATGAAAAACAGAAAACGTTCGGATCCCCTGGTTTTTAAATGTCCACCGTCTTCCATTTGTCATGCTATACACAGGGAAGTTTCGGGATGCATGGCATTTGCATCCTCCTATTCCTGTTTTTTTTTTTGCAGGGGGGCCTGGTAGATGAGCACTCAACTACCAGGTTCCATTTGGTCCTCTCTATTTCCATTTGGTCGGTCACAGTCGCACAGGGTTTACTTCTATGAAATACTGTATTTTGGGACTTGTCCCTTGAGCACTCACATGTGGAGTCAGTGAGTTGGTTTCTAGCTCCTGAACCTCATGGATTCCGGACTGCAGTCCATGAGTTCTCAGAGGTGCCCTAGCCTTCATGGGACTCCACATGTGGAGTCGGTGAGTTCCATTCTCTCCTCTAATAAACTCTATTTAATCCTTGTGATAGTTTAATCCTGGCTGTCAACTTGACCACAGCAGGCATTAACTAGGATCAGCTGAGACCACCTGCATAGATTGTCCTGCTCAAACATTTGCAGTACAAAGACCAGCCCTAGATCCAATCAGAACCTCTGAGTAGTGGACCAGATAAAAGGAAGCATAGTACAGAAGACTTTGAAGAGAGACTCCAGGATGTCTGCAGTGATTAGCTGGTCCATAATATAAAAGAACAGATGAGCAATAAGAGAAATTGCTTAGGATGAACAACATTCTCAAGCTGAGTCTCCGCAGCTGTCCATCTCCTGTGAGACTGAGTGTGAGCACACAGAGCCAGGCTTTCCACACACGAGCCTCTGAAGCCTGTCCAGGGAAGCCAAGTTGTAAGCTACAACTCATAGGAGACCACCCATTGATGAGGCACATGGAACACAAGCCCAGGGAGCTGTCTTTTGTTGAACCCACGGTGGTACTCCATGTCCTCAGGGGGGTGTGTAGTGAGCATGCAGAAATGGACCCAAAGGGTTGCTACGGCACTGTGTGATGTCAGGCTACAGTCAATCAAATGTTCCCAAGTGTCTGAGTGTAGACATGGCGTGGCTGACTCATCTCTGTGCCCTGTGACACAGCAGCCACATGTGCCAGTCTTAACCTCTCTGCTTCAGTTTTCTCATGTAAACCCTCGGGTGGGTCTAGGAGCTGCTCCCCACAGGAAGGTTCTGAACATGGAGACATACTGCACATACTGCACCCAGAACACAGGAGGTTGAGACCCAACAGTGCAGAGCACAAAGGTTAAAGTTCATGGGAATTGCCTCAGGCACCCCCAGCAGGGAGGGAAAATAGGAAAGCAAGACTCTGTATGGAACCCTAAGGATTCCAAGGGAGATGTGATGTGTGATTCCTGTTTGTTCCTTGAACTTGGGCCCTCTACATTCAGGCAGGCACTCTACCAAGGAGCCCCCACTACACGCCCTGCATTTATTCTTTCATGTGTGTATTCCTCCACTCACTCATACAGTAAATATTTACAATAGAGTGGTCCCATGGGGGGTACAGACACCACTCCTGCCCAGGGAGACCCCACAGCCCCACGGGCACAGCACATGCTGTGAGGACTCACGACCCAAGAGAGACGGGGAAGATGTGTCTGCTGGGACCACCAAGTCTTCAAACAAGGATTGTGACACAAAAGAGAAAAAAAGTAAATGAATCAGCCAATTGGGGCTGGAGAGATGGCTCAGGGGTTAAGACTCGGCCTCACAAGCAGGAGGTCCTGAGTTCAGATTCCAGGTCCCATTAAAAAATTCCAGGTGTAGGGGCTGGAGAGGTGGCTGAGGGGTAAGCCTCTGCTTTGCAGGCGGAAGGTCCGAGTTCGGATCCCAGATCCCACGTATAGACGCCAGGCGGAGCGGGGGCGGCCTGCGCTTCTGGTCCTGGTAGGGCGGAGCCTGTGAATCCTGGGGCAGAAGGAGGTGGAGGCCCCATGGTGGTTCGTGAATTCGTCGTGGTTCTACAATACACAGCACACACACACAGACACGCGCGCACGCACATACACACGCATATGCACACAGTTGATAAATAATAATAATAAAATAATAAAGAAGTTTCTTTAAAAAAAAAAATTCCAGGTGCAAATGATAGCAGTCTGCACTTCTAGTCTGGTAGAAAATGCCTGGGAAGTCTCAAGGGAAGCAAGAAAGAAGTAGAAGCAATCTAGGATCATTTCCTAAGTCACCCTTGATCCTCATAGGGACATACAGTGCCTCTCTCTCTCTCTCTCTCTCTGTCACACACACACACACACACACCACACACAAGAGAGAAAACAAAATAAATCAGCCGACAGAGGCTGGGGAGATGGCACAGTTGGCCAAGGGCCGGCTGCACAGGTTTGAGGACCTAGAGTTAAGTCCCAGCAGCCTGGGTGTCGAAAGGTGGGCACACTTGCAACCCCAGTGACCGGAAGACAGAGACAGAATCATCCCAAGGTGTCCTGCCCAGCCAGGCTGGCAAGCTGCAGATTCAGTGGGAGACCCTGTCTCAGAGCACAAGCTGAAGAGCAACTGAGGAAGACCACAGTTTCCGGCCTCCATATACATGCATGTATCCCCCTCTGTCATTATCTGAGATGTGAGTGTCCCCCACAGGTTCATGTGTTTGACTCTTTAGTTGGGAGGTGATGGCACCTTTGGGAAGTGGAGCTTGTTGGAAGAGCAGTCACGGGGGTGGGCCTTGAGGTTAAATCGCTCGCCCTGCTGGAATGAGTGAGTCTGCCCTTGGGCTTGCAGCAGCTGCGGTCTCCATGTAGCTATGACATAGCCCACCTCCAGCTTCTGTCACCAGCCACGCCTTCCCATCAGGACAGAGGTATCTCCCCTCTGGAACCGTGAGCTGAATAAATCTCCCTCTCTCTGTTGAGTTGCTGGACTTTGACTGCCTCAGAGCAGCACAGAGAGTAACCACTGCACACTTACACACCACATACACACATCCGCAAATGCATCCCTACAATTCAGTCTATACCATACGGCTTGGTGGTGTGAGCCTGAGGTCAGTCTGAGCATCCAGGTGAGATCCGATCTCCAAAAACATTAAAACAACTGACCAGTCATGACCACTGAGATGTCACATGACCATGCCAGACTGCAGGCACCCCAAGGGGGGCATTGGGATCAGCGCTCCAGCCTCCTTCATCCCTCCATGCTTTTACAGGAGGCAACACCATCTTCAACAGAGACCACCCAGGAGGTTCTAAAATGGGATGGTTTAGGGAACAAGACATTTCACTAGCAGAAAGTCAAGTTCACCTTCCAGGGTCTCCGCCCAATGACGTCAGAGTAGGAAAGGGAACTAAAGCAGGGTTTCCCAAGCCCTTGCAATAGCTGCACTCAGGCATGGTTTGTGCATCCGAGGGGAGGTGTTCTCTAGCTCAGACTAGTGTCATTCAAGTCTTGTGACAGGGACCACTGAAAACACATACAAAAAAATCATAATAAAAGAATGCCTACAATTTAAGAGAGAGAGAGAGAGAGAGAGAGAGAGAGAGAGAGAGAGAGAGAGAGAGAGAGAGCCACCTTCAGGCATGCTCTCTGGCTGCCTTAGTACCAGAAAAAAAGAGCTTCTATTAGGCAGTTTTCAAGTAAAGATAATAAAATATATTTTCTTTTAGGTGGGAGCAGAGCAATCAGGCTAAGAGGGTCCCCTGCAAGCCCCCCACCAACACTCTAGGATATCCTAAGGAAACTGACCAGAAGGTTATCGAACAGATAAGATCACCAATTCCAGACACTTTCCCAGACTTCTGCAGGATGAAAGATATGGATTCCTCTTTCTGCAGAAGACAGCTGAGTCCTTAGCACTCCACCCACACACACAAACCAGTCAATCAGACATGAACAGTCAAAAGCCCCACACAGATTTAAAGCAAAAAAAAAAAAACCCAGGAAATTCCACTTTTAAAACCTGCCTAACTATATCAGCACCCCTGACCTGCTCACCGTCCGCTCCCTTGCCCCTCGTGAGCTTCCCCAGTGTCCCACAGTTCTCTCTTTTTCTCACTTCAATAACTCTTGCTTTCATCCTTTCCAAGTGTTGGGTCTCTGTCTTCAACTCCAGAGTATAAGACTGGCAAGAAATCCAGTTTCATCCGTATGGATCCAGTTCTTATCCCTGTCCCCTCTATGCTCCTGGGCCAGTGATAGTGTGAGTGTCCAGCCGTGGCTCTCCTGGTGGTATACAAAGTTCCATGTTGGATCCTTAACAATGCCCCCATCAGGCTGCTCCATCCAGGGGCACAGGAAACCACAGGGGACTTTACAACTCCGATGACTGGGGAGTTGTGGGTTCTCCTCTTCCTGGAATTGGAGCCACATACAGTATATCCTGGAAGTCAGCCCTCTCCTCCCCTCCTCCTCCTCCTTCTTCACCCTTGCCTAAGATTTGGCAGGTGTCAGCCCTCAAAAGTAGGTGAGCCAATTTTTATAATCAATCTGTTCTCTCTCTTCTCTCTCTCTCACACACACACACACACAGAGATGCATAGGTGCATGTTTATAAATAGGATATATGTCTTATGAATTCTGTTTTTACTGTATAGAACACATGCATGACTATATAAAATTCTGATTCACTCATATCACACATATACATACATATTTTATTTCTCTGGCCACATATACTCAGACACATAACAGCAAGGCTGCAACAAGAAGGCAATCTCATTCAACACTTTAGACATATATGAGAGAGGGTCTCCCATTTTATTGGTCTGGTCAATGTCTCCTGTCTCCCCCCTCAACTCCTGCCCCAGATGAAGGCTTTGAATGGCTGAGAACCTGCCTCCTTACACTCTCCTCGCTTTATTCAGATGTGCACCTGTCGATACTTGAGGATGATTGCTTTGGCTTGTCTATTTATTTATTTAATATGAGAGAGCAGAGAGAATGCACGTGCATGCCACCTTACTGTGGAGCTTTTGTGACTTGCTAAAAAGAGAAAACCAGAAAGAAATCAACCTGGTAGCTGTTGTTCCTTGAAGGACTGAGATGGCTTATAGCCGTCTGATCCTGTCACTGTGTAGACATGGGGCCCTGAGACACAGGACAGGGCATCGGTCAGTGAGGGTCAGTGGACCTGCCCCAGTGGGCCATAGAGGTAAACACCTGCCTTCACTATCGTACACGGGATTGACAAAGTGACGTGGATGAAATCTTAATTCTTAGATGGAAATTGAAGGGAGGGGCTGCACTCTAACAAGGGGCATTTGAGATGTACTGTATATGGTCTTACACATAGAATATCCGTTAGCTCATATTGGGCCCAACCCAGTTGGTCTTGTGCCCACCTCCTGGTCAAGCTGTTTCTCTTGATGGACTTAGTCTCTGCTATGGAGAACTCACCTCCATGTTTTCAGAAGCCAAGGGTTGGGGGAAGTGCACCACCTTATCTCTGTGGAGGATTGGAGTCAGTTCCTCTCTACCCACAGGGGGTGTTCCTCCTGGGTGATCCCAGGATGGGGTGGCTTTTCAGACCTTCAGAGACTGTCCCAGCATGGCTGCTCTAAACCTGCCTAAAGAGGACGAACTTCAGAAGTCGCTTCTCAATCTTTCCATCCTGCGGGCTTCTAGGAATGGAACTCAGATCCCTAGGTTTGTGAGCAGTCACCTTACCCACTGAGTCACCTCCTTGGTCCTGTTGGGTCTTTTCTAAGACTGATTGTCTAGCCCCTGATCACCAAAGTTGCCAAGCAGTCTGAACTGCCCCTGGTGAGCTGGGTGGCATTTGAAGTTGAAGGTTCCCAGCCACACTCTGTGAAGCAGGATGAACTCACGCCATCCAAATCTTGGACACTGTCCTGGTCACGTACTTTGCTTGGAAGGAGCATGGTCAGAAAGTGCATCATCCAGGCTTTGATTAGCTTACTGTGGCCCGTTGATCCAATGACTGGTCAGACCTTGGAAAATTGGTGACAGAGAAATCTTCAGAAGAGGGAACTGGGTGGTCCTCTGGGTAAGGAGAAGGAATGTGAGTGTTTGTACCCCCTTCGAGTGTTCTCAAAGGGGGACCTCATTCAGGGAGGGTTTCATTACCTTTTATCTCACTTGAGAGGCAGGGGAAGAGAGGCACACACAATGCATACCATGGTACATGGATGGAGGTCAGGAAGTGGGGGTCACTCCATGTCGTCAGTACCAGCCCCAGCTAAAGTGCCTGTGGAAAGTGCAGGGAAGTGGGTTATGAACCTCAACTTCCAGTCCATCTTGGGGACAACATTGTAACCTCAGTCCTGGGTGGGATTAAGGCAAGAAGATCTGGGTTTCAAGTCCAGCCTGGATTCCATAGCCAGAACACGTGTCCAGCAGATACTTGTATGCAGAGGGAGAGGGGCTCAGCTGGCAAGACATCAAGATACGAGTTGCAAGTCCACATAAAAATTCAGCACTTGTAGAAGACAGGTAGGACAGCATGTCTGTAACCCCAGAACAAGTGGGGGAAGGGGTGGAAATAGGAGGGTCCCTGTAGCTGGTTGACCTTCCAAATTCACTGAGACCCTGGCTCAAAAATATTAGGGGAGCGGACTGGTAGTGTCTCAGCGGGCGAGAGGGCTTATTCCACAAACCCTGCAACCTGATTTAAAGTCCCAAAGCCCATAAAAGCAGAAGAGAGAACAGAGTCCTGAAAGTTGTCCTCTGACCCCCACATGTAGACAGCAATAAAGGAAGATGCTGGCTCATATGCACAGGTTCATGAGCACCCCCAAAATGCACATATTGATACAAACACATACATGTGTGCACATACTACACACACATATAAAAATGTATACATGCTACATGTAAGCATGCATGCAGCTACGGCCATGCTGCCTAGTTCAGAAATGAGAACAGTATTGTTACAGCTTTCTTGTGGTGGTGTGAGTCTTCCTGTTTTCTTCACTTCTACTTGCACGTCATAGAGCTACAAGGAAATCGATGTCACCCTTGTCACTCCAAATTTCCACCTCCTCTTCCCGGGAGGAGAGCAGCGTGGTGGGGCTTGTAGCTACGAGGTGGCAATCTCCTTCGCTGTTCTCTATTTTGGAAGATTAAGCTTGCTTTATGAGGCGTATCTGGATTATGCATTAAAAAGGAGCAGATTTATGATTAATTTTATGCGCCAGCCCAACTGGAAGCAGTGTGCCCAAGTATGGATGGGTCTGGTGGTGTTTCCAGGGTGACACTGATCTGGGAATGCCTCAGGGGGGTGGGTGTGAGCTCATCGCATATAACTCACAGCCCAAAGAGGCCAGAGCAGAGGAGATGACAGAAGCTTGACCTGCTTTCTGAAATTGGACAGTCCAATTTCAGTCCCTCACTGTCTCCACAGCAGACAATCACACACATTCATTCCTGAGCCTGGCCTGGAGAGATGATAAGGTTTGGGGAGGAGGTGGATCCCTGTGGGTTTCTTCCTAGAGTGGAGGCGTGGCTTTGCCACAGGGTACTGCCCTAACTGCCAGAGGATTTGGGATTCATCAAAACACAACATAATCAGTTAAGGGAAACCACATGGGGCCTCCCAAGCCTGGCGGGAAACTCGGCTCCACATTGACTCTGAGCTCCCCCTGCCTCAGCCTCCCCCATCCATAGATTCTTCTAGAGAGGGAGCAGAGAGACCCGAAGTATGTGGGCAAGGATGGACCCCTGCTTGTGGTCTTTCTGGTTCCCACCACAGCCGGGCAAGCCAAATCACTAACTCCATGGCGATCCTGATCCTGATTTTTTCCAAGTGGCTCATTTTCCCAAACCCAGGTTCCTCTAATGGGGTCCCCAGAGGAGCTTCTTGGACAACTGGTGGCCCCACCCCAGAGGCAGATGCAGTCCTGTCCTAAGCATTCCTGGTAACGATGGTCACACCCACCCAGTTACCAATTGAGAGTCCTGCCATGCCCCTTTCAAAGCGCCCTAGGATGCAACACCCCAGGACTAGCTGGAGAGCAGGGCACGATGGAGATTTCAGATGTTGGGTTGTTACCTCCAGGAGGAGGAGGGAGGCCAGGCGTGCCTATGTTCTCCTGCCAATCACAAATAAATCTTAACGATCTACTGGTTGCGACATGTGCCAGGCACATCTCAAGTTCCTAGCTCTACAAACTGAGCTTCCAAAGTCCCCAAGCCTGGGAAGGCAAGGAGATGGAGGCAGCGCCAGGCTTGACTCCCAGCATGAAAGACCAATGGACAGAGAGTGTCCCGAAAGATTCCTTTTCCCTTTCCATCACTGGAAGTGGGCTTCAGAGGGACCATGGGGATCCTATTCCCCTTGCTATGAGGCATGTGTCCTCAGTCCAGACTCATTGCAGGAAATCCATAGGCTTTTGGCTCTTCCCACGGTGCCCCCACCCCTTGGCCCCAGAGTTAAGGACACAGCTAGCTGTCCCCTCCACCCAAGGCCTGCCTCCTCAGTCCCCGGGGAGATAGGATGACATGTTCAGCCAATAGGATGGGTCTCCAGCCACCACCAAGTTCCAGCAGCTGAACTTGGATAGAGGTGAGATATCTGCTCAGCACTCCCACACATACATCTCTGTGCCAGGCCGGCAAAGGTGAGGAAAAGTCCCTTTTAGGAAAGAACTGCCCCCCATAAACCACACAAAGCCACAGGTACTTCGGGATGCAGCATCCTCACGGGAGTGCTGCACACAGCCATCTAAAAAACACACAAAGATTGGGTCCAGGGCATCCCAGTCCCTCCTAGAGATTCATTCAGGGCCTATTTACTGGGGTCCTCATGTAGGACCTGGGATGCGAGAGTGGGGGCAGGGACGGTGGGGGAGGCGGGCCCTGCCCATTGTGAACATCCAGGGGTCCAATGGATCTGGGCACGTACGTGGGATTCTGTGCACTCACGACGAGGTGGGAATTTCTACTCAGCCCAGATATGAGATCTCACTGACTGAAACATGCCTGTCAGAAGGTTGCGGTGCCTAGGGTTCCCGCGCCCTCTTGGACCACGGCAGGTCTCCTGGAGGCAGGTGCTTGCAGGGCAGCACCAGGAGGGAGGAGGATGCCAGAGCTCTGGCCCAGGGCAGCAATCTGCAGGATTTCAGAACAGCTGAGGCCTCTGGGACGCACAGGCTCACCACGCTTGGGCTGTGCGTCTTTAGGTCCTCAGACTTCCCTTCTGGCTATGAGTAGCCCCCCATCCTGCCCACCCGGATACTACCTTCTTCCTCAACCGCACTTGGCCCCTGATGAAGCCACCACGTACATCTTGATGATCAGGAGGGACCAGGAAAGATGGCAACAGAAAGGTGGTCAGAGGTGGAGAAAAACCATCATCTTCAAAGGGCTCAGACAGCCATGGAAGGGGCATGAGAAGGGGCATTTGGTGGAAAGTGCTGTGTGTGCACTGGAGGAGGAAGCAGCAGCAGTGTGGAGCCAGAAGGGGGGCAGTTTGTGTGTCTAGAAACCATGACAGCAAGCCAGGAAAGTTGGCAAAGGGGAAGTGTGGGTGGGAGACGGTGGAGGTCTGGTCTGCCCCAGACACTCGGGCTTTTGGACCCTGCCAGTGCCTCTTCTCAGGCTTTCCCTGGCACCACCCCAACCCGCTGACCTTACCCTCTGAGGCCCTGTACTTGCACTTGCCCACTAGGATAAGTAAGGCCCTCTGTGGATCCACCACTTTCCTGTCCCTACCCATAGTGGCGAGCTTTCCTGCCTGGTCTGCAGTTTGAGGTCATTTGTTGCTCACATCTCGCTATACACAGGTAGAGCTGGGCACTTGCTCAGGGAAATGGCTGAGTTGGTGTTTGGGACAGATTGGGTAGGAAGGGTAGGTAGAGCCCCACACATTTTTGCTCCCAGAGAGTCGGCTCTGAAGATGGACAGTGTGGCCATGTGCCTCCGTCTCCAGCCAGCCATGTGGGAGGGCACCTACCACACGAGGAGCCCGTGCAACATGCTGCAGCAGACCCCCAGGGACACCTTCTTCCTCGTGAGAAGGGGCTCCAGAGAGGGAGAGTGGGAGAGGGGTCCAGGCCACAAATGACCATCCCGGGGTGCTCTTGGCACTGCCTTTACCCTGCAGCTGGACCACCACGGAGTTCAAAAGGCAGTTTGGTGTAGTATCTTCACAGCTGTCCTCCCTCTCATAGCTTAGTCTAGTTTACAGTAACAGGAATGTGATCCCTTCTCACAAGGCCTTAAATTTGATCAGAAAGTTATTGGTTTTCTCCCTGATATTCATGCCACTATTGCAAATGGTCACCTTTTGCCATGGTGATTTTATGCAACTTGAGATTTCACAAAAGATGAGATGATTTCTTTTGGTAGCTCCATAGTACTCTAGTACTTTGAAAGATATCTAGAAAAAAGGAAGCTTTCAGGCTAGTTCTAGCTAGTGCTTTTTTGCCATATCCTATAATTGATAGCTACTGCATTCTAGTATAGGGTCTTAGTCTAAGTTTGTGTAGGGCAAACAGTACAATGGCAAAAGCTATTACTGCTCATAGGGATTTTGAGACCTCTTGATCAAAAATATAACAGGAATATAAGATGCTGTTACGTCTAGTATTGTTTAATTGTCTCTGGGTTCTAGGTGGAGCAGCCCAGGGCATTATTTGTTTTGCCCTACTTCCTTCTCTTTATGTTCCCATGTTGACTGTGTGTCCCTATACAAATAAGAATGAGGTAGAGAAATCATCCAAGAGAAGATTCAAGAGAAGAATGAAGGGGAGAAACCTCTTCACTGTCAGCAAGTTGGAGTCCAACTTCTTTCAGAGAAACATCTGAGGAAAGCTCTTCAGAGACCTCACAATCTGAAGTGGACCTCTATTTTACTCACTAGCCAAGAGGAATATCTGTAAGGAGTTAGTTCCAAAGATAATAAAGACAATAGTATCGCTAGGAAAATAACATTCTTGGAACTTGAGAAAGGCATGGAGAAACTAGTAACCAAGTATAGTGAAAACTTGGGCATTCAAATTTCAACAGCATCCAAATAGAAACCTTTTTTAAAAATTAATTTATTTTTTCCACTCATACAAACTTAATAGGTACCCCGGTTCCCCTCCCTCCCTCCACCCTCCCTGGCACCCCTTGCTCCCTCTTCCCCTTTTTCCTTCCATTCTCCCCCCTCCCTTTTTCCTTTGCCCCCTCTCCCCCCAATCCCTGCAGCATCCTTTAGTGTGAATGTCAAACTTCCTCTGGGGTCCTCCACTCTAATGAGGTGTAAGGACTCAGTAGCATTGCCTAGAGCCCTTTCTGTGTTCCCTTTAGTATAGGAACACTTTGTGGCTGTAATCCTTGTTCTAAGATCCTAGTGCCTGTGATCCATGCTAGACTTTCGGGGGTCAATGCTATGTCGGTCATTGGCAGGTCATGCAAAGTCCTCAAATAGAAGACTCTTCAATAAATCTGGACTAAAATCTAAACATGGTGACCAGTCAGATACAAGTGTCATTCATACCTTTCCCAGGACTAAATGATCCAGCACTGCCACTTCAAGGGCATCACCATCACAGTATATAGGCTCCTTTGGCCAAGCTAGATGACCCTTACTACTGGAGGACCCCAGGACAAATGACATTGCTTTAAAGCACAAGAAACCTCAGCCCAGTTTAGCTAGTCCACATCAAGAGGAATGTGATAGATCCATATCAGCAGTATAGTTTAGACTTTCATGGCTTTGACTTCAAAATGAGTGATGAGGGGAGGAACACAATACGCAACTTCAACAGAAAACTGGAGTCCTATTCCTTCTTCTCAGTCAGAAATATTACAGCAACCTTACAGTGAAGACTATTGAAATTAATCACCTTCAAAGCACATAGAGTGAATTGGCTATTGGTCAACCTGCATCTCTCTCCTCATAGTTCATCAAACCTATCTAATATCATGTAGGCCAAATTCTGAGTAATGCAGTATGTAATCCTTGAGTCCAACCAGAAGCAGACTATCACATGGAAGTATGACTCTGTAGTACTGACAATTTCTTTGATAGTTTGATTCATCACAATGTTGTTAAACATGAATTCTTTATAATGCTCAGGATAACAAGATAAAATAATCAAAATCATAACGCATCACATAAATTTAATGATGGTTAGAAATTCTGTCTCCCAAATCCCCCTAAAAGAACTGGACACTGTAACACTGTACAGTGTTCTGGTACCTGTGGCAATGTCTGAACTTGAAACCTGGTTCAGCATTCTAGAGTAGTCTGAGAAAATCAGAGAGACTGGAGAAGGATCCAATAAACAGGACCGACAGATGCACCTGATATGTGTGTGTGCCAACCAAGGAAATCTGAGACTTTTTTCTGGGTTTTTTAAACATCTTTTGTTCTTGCTTTCCTGGTCATCTGCCAGAGACTTATAATAGTATAAATTGTATAAACTCCCTTGATTCCAGTCTCTCTTCTTATGTCTCTTACCCGCTGCTAATACAAATTCATTTCTCTTTCACTTGGCTATTGTATACCTAAAAACCACCTAGGATGTTGTTAAAGGCGAAGAACCCCCACCAGGGGATACTGATAATGTCACACCCAATGATGACCCCATCCTGTCTATTGAGCTAAGTAGGTGAGGTTGCCTCTTCAGAGGAAAGATTATACAAGTATCCAACAGGCAGTTTAGGACCTAGGGGTCCTAAAGAAACAGTCCCATTCCAGTCCTTGGCCATAAACAAAACAAAACCAAGGTGACTCAGTTCTATCCTGGTTCAGCAGGATACAAAAGGAGTTTAATTTATTGTTAATCTCTTCGACTGAGCACCCTATCTAAAAGCTTTATGTGAATTACAAATGACAAATCTCCAGTCTAGACCTAAAAGGTTAAACCCCAGAAATTGTTTTGGATGGATTTTCAACCTTAGGAAATTAAAACCCTCATTATGTCTTTCTGCTATTGTTTTTCAGGACTTGTATAGTTCTACCCTGGTTAGTCCACGCTCTATGGTCTGTCTTCCTTTATCAAAGATGGATGGAGAGGGGAGGAAGAGAGAGAGAAGATGAGAAAAGAGAGAGAGAATAATGTTTTAAAATAAAAAACTCTAAATCAAGGCGATGTTCTTTTACCCAAACAGAGGAACCTAAATAATCAAAGGGGAGGGGGGTTTTGTGGTGAAGGCCCTTTTAGAACTACAAAAAGGCAACATAAACTAGGTGTAGATATTACCTATCAAGAATACATGCAAGGTTACTCAAGGCTAAGTATATAGTCCATGTGCATGTGTAACTTCCCAATCTGGGGAAAGTATAATCACTGTATATGGAAGACAAGGCATTGAATTGTGAGAAGAAATAAACAAAGGCATAAAAGTTTGCACTTTCATTAACTGTTTCTGTCTTCTGGGTAAGAACATCACCAAGCCGTGTTTGACACAAAAAAAGTACTTCTTTGCAGTAGTCAGGTTGTCCTGCCTTCTCGTGCAAGCATCTGCTACATGTGGACCTTTGTTGATGGAGGAGTAGAGACCAGAAAGAATTTAAAGAGGTCAGAGGTGAGAGAAAAGAGTTGTGAAATGCCCTCTCCAAAATTGTTATGGTCATGCAGTCCATGCTTACAATGGACTGGCGCAGGCGGCATTGGTCAGTTATGAAAGTGAGGGGGGGCCTGCACATTACTGATGAACAACGGACAAATGATACTGTACCGTTCTTTATCTAGCAGCATCCTTAACCCTTTGTATCCATTTTGCAATCTTATAGAGATATATTTTCTGTATGGTGTGTGATATGTAAGTTAATATAGTAATTAAGATGGAATGAACTAAGCTCTGTTTACTTTGGCCTTGATTACTAAGACAAGTAGGATTATGTGGGCAAATTGTTGCCATGAACACTATGCCAAGTGATTCAGATTGCATTCAAAAGAATTGTTATTCAATAGATTCTAAAACTGTAGAACCACAGACACAGGGGGTCATCCAGTGCTTGACACTCATCTTCTCACAATAAGCAGGGCCTCAGAACCCCAAAATGCCAACCTCATAGTGCTGTAACCTGACACTATGGAAACACGAACAAACTCTCCTGTGAATAAAGTATTTGAATAGGAATGGTCTTTGTTGCACCACAGCCTTATTGTGCTTATTGCATGCTTCATTTGCAAACTGGAAACTACTTAGTTGAAGTTACCTACAGAGCCAATTCTGATAATTCCCAAAATGCACAATGGGAAGTGGATTCCTCTTTTCTCATATGGCAAACTTAAATGCATGAAAATGTACATAAAGTACTCATCATAACTGACATAGCATGACCCCAAGTGAAGACAACCTTATCCCTTGCCTACAGGGATGAAACTATTCTACCCACAGTTGTACTGTTACTTTGGTTATCAGACAAACTAAAGTGATAGAATTTATCCGAGAATGATTTCTGGAGAAAATTAATACTAATCCTGCATCGTCAAAGGAGAAAGTGGTCATCCACTGTCTCATATACAAGAGGCATTCCGACCCCAAAACAGATACGACCAAAAATAGAAGCACACCGCGGCAAATAAATGTTAAACACTCCACATTCAAGATAAAGAACTGGTGCTGAGAGCTTCAAGGGAGAAAAAACAAGTCACTTTTAAAGGTAAACCATATTAAAATAACAAATGACTTCTCAGTCGAAACAGTAAAAGCAAGAAGAGCTTGGAGGACATCTTCCAGTATTGAATGAGCAAAAATGTCAACCCAGGCTGATTACCCTGCAAAACTATCAGTCATGATCGAGGGGAGAAAGAAAAATTTTCCAGCACAAAGACAACTTAAGGGATACATGGCCACCAAACCAGGCCTTCAAAAAATGCTGAAATGATACTCAAGCTGAAGAAAAAAACAGGCATATCCAGGAGAACAGAAGGCAAATATAACACCATTAAAAGCAAAGCAATATAATTATAAAAGCTCTAAACATAATAAATGTCTGGAATTAACAGTTTCTCCATTATAACACTAAATGTTAATGGACTTAATTCACCGATCAGAGACAGTTACAAACTTGGATTAAAAATCACAATCCATCAATCTTTTGCCTGCAGAAACCCATTCACCACAAAGATAGGCACGCTCTAAAAATAAAAGGCTGGTCAACAATTCTACAAGCAAATGGAAGCAGAAAACAGGCGGGGTAGCCATTTTGCTATCAGACAAAGTGGATTTCAAACCAAAAAAATTTAAGGACACCATGGTACTACATTTTAGTCACAGGTACAATTCACCCGGAAGATTTCACCATACTGAACCTATATGCACCCAATACGGGCCCCTCCACATTCATTAGAAAACCCTACAGCGTCTAAAGCAAGAAATCAACCCCCAAACGATAATTCTTGGGACTTCAACACCGCCTCTCTACATGGGATAGATCAACAGGTCAAAAGCTTAACAGAGACACTTTGGAACTTAATCAAACCCGGAAAGAGGCTTACAGATCTCTATCGAACTTTTCACCCACGCACCAAAGATACACATTTTTCTCACAGCACACGGAACTTTCTCCAAAATAGTCACATATTGGGCCACAAAATGATCTACACATATACAAGAAAGTTGAATTCTAAACTGTGCCCTACAGACCACACCGGCCTAAAGCTGGACATCCACAACACATCACAGAGAAAATACACTAACTCCTGGAAACTTAACACCATTGCTGGAATGAGAACTGGATTCAGGAAGAATTAAAAGGAAATTCAAGATTTCCTGAAAGTGATGATAATGAAAATACAACTTACCAAAATCTCTGGGACACAATGAAAGCTGTTCTAGAGGTAAGTTCTAGCTCTTAATGCCACATCAAAAAAATGGACATCAGAAATAAACAACTTAACAATGCAGCTTAAGCTTTAGAGAAACTAGACAATCTGATCCCAAAAGCAGTAGAAGAGAAGAGATTAGCAAAATAAGGGAGAAATCTGAAATCGGAGATAGAAAAGATAGAAAAATCAAACCAATCAAAAAGCTGGTTCTTTGAAAAAATCAACAAGATGTTACACCCCTAGCTAACTAACCAAAAGCAGAGAGAGAAAAACCCAAATTAACAAAATTGAAATGAACATGGAGTTATCACTACTGATACCCAAGAATCCAGAGATTTAACATCATATTTCAAAAACTTATACTCTGTGAAGTTTACAACACAAAAGAGATGGATGAATTTCTAAGTAAACACAACTTACCTAAATTGAATCAGAAGTTGTGAATTATTTAAATAGTCCTATAACATTAAGAATTGAGGAAGTAATCTCGAATCTTCCCACCAAAAAATGTCCTGGACCGATGGATTCAGCACCGAGTTCTACCAGACATTTAAGGATTAATAACACCAATACTCCTTAAACTGTTCCATCAAATAGAAGAAGGAGGAACACTACCAAATTCCTTCTATGAGGCTAATATCGTTTTAATCCCAAAACCTAATAAAGATTTGCTTAAAAAAGAAAACTTAGGCCGATCTCCCTGATGAACACAGAGCAAAGATTCTCAACAAAGTCTTAGCAAATCGGATTCAAAAAACTATTAAAAAGATCATTCAGGGGACCAACACACGGTTGGTTCTCACATACGCAAATCCATAAATGTTTCATCATGTAAACCAGTCCAAAGTCCAAGACCACATGTACTCTCGATAGATGCAGAAAAAGCTTTTGAAAGATCCAACAGCCTTTTATGATCAACGCTAGGGACAGTGGGAATGGAAGGAACCTTAATCAATATAAAAGCTTATACAACAAGCCCACAGCAAGGATTATGCTCAATGGGGAACAATTGGAATCTTCCCACTTCGATCAGGAACTAGACAAGGCTGTCCACTCTCACCACTTCTATTTACTATTGTACTTGAAGTGTTAGCTGAAGCCCTAAGACAAGAAAGGGACATAAGAGGGATTCAAATCGGCAAGGAAGAATCAAGCTATCCCTATTTGCAGATGACATGATCTTATACCTGAGGGACTCCAAAAAACTCACCAGGAAGCTCCTGAACTAATTGAGAGTTCAGCAGGGTGGCAGGATACAAAATAAATGTGCAAAAATCAGGGCCTTCCTATATGCCCAGAATGAAAGAAGTGAAAAAGCCTGGAGAAACCATACCATTTACTATAACCCCTAAAAAAATGAATACCTTGGTATAAACCTACTAAGGAGGTAAAAGACCTTTACATGAAAACTTTAAAACCCTAAAGAAGAAGAATTGCAGAAACACCAGAAGGTGGAAAGACCTCCCTTGTTCCTGGATTGGCAGAATCAACATTGTAAAAATGACCATCCTACCAAAGGCAATTACAGATTCAATGCTATACCAATCAAATCCCAAAGCAATTCTTCAAAGAAGTTGACCAAACAATCTCAAGTTCATATGGAGGCACAAAAGACCCAGGATAGCAAAAACAATCCTGAGTAACAAAAACACAGCTGGAGGTATACCATACCAAACCTAGTCTATACTACAAATCCATAGTTATAAAGACAGCCTGGTACTGGCTCCAAAAATGACACACAGATCAATGGTAAGGATTGAAGACCAGATATAAGCCCACAAAGTTACAGCCATTTGGTCTTTGACAAAGGGGCCCAAAGAATCCAATGGAAAAAACAGCATCTTCAACAAATGGTGCTGGCAAAACTGGATCGCCAATGCAAAAGATTAAAGCTGGACCCGTACTTGTCACCATGTACAAGACTTAATTCCAAGGTCAAGGACCTTGATATCAGGCCAGACTATAAAAACCATAGTTGAAGGATAGGAACTCCCTCGAGCTGATTGGGCTAGGCCCAACTTCCTAAACAGACATCCAATGGCACAGTCACTGCTACCAACTCTCAACAGTTGGGATCTTGTGAAATTAAAGAGCTTCTGTTCAGTAAAGAGATTGTCACACGAGCTCAAAGGCAACCCACAGAATGGGAGAAATTCACTAACCACATATCTGACAGAGCTCTATGTCCAAGTGCACAAGAACTTAGAAAAATAAACTCCAAGGAAAACACTGGCCCAATTAAAAAATGGGCCCTGGACTTCAAAGAAACTTTACCAGGATGAAATTAAAATGTCTAACAATTACTTAAAAAATGCTCCACTTCCTTCGCCTCAGGGAATGCAAATCAAAACTTCCCTGAGATATCATCTCACCCCGGTCAGGATGGCAAAAATCCACATACAAACAACGACAATGCTGGGAGGTGTGGAGAGAGGGGAACTCTCCTACATTGTTGGTGGGAATGCAGCTCATACAGCCACTCTGGTGGCCTCTGGAGATTCTTAAAGAATAAGATTGAAATGCCATATGACCCTGCTATCCCACTTTTGGGAATAACCCCCCATGCAGCAGAGGTTCGCCTCATAGCACAAGCTCGACCATTTCATAGCAGCACTGTTTACAATAGACAAGTCATGGAATCAACAAATGTCCAACAGTTGACGAGTGGATAAGGAAACTGTGGTACATCTATACAATGGGTACTACTCCGCCATCAAAATGATGATTACTGGAATTGTTGGAAATGGATGTCATTAGAAAGAATTATATTAAGTGAAGTCCAAACCCCGAAAATTAAGCGCCTATGTACTCCCTAATATGGTGGCTCCTAGTACCAAACTCACCCAGCCCAAATTGAGACACTCAAAGTAAACCTTGTAAACACAGTATTGCAAGGATGAACAAGAGAGATGGTTTGGAGGGCCACACCAGAAACAAGAGAGAGGGACCATTTTACAGCAGAGAAAATAGCCTCCATCAAGGTCTGCAAGTAAGTAATGAGAACCTGGTTAAGTCACAGACGTTCTTTCTGATCTCACCAGAAGGGGGGGCATATAGTCTAGCAGATAAAAAGTAATCATTTTGCAAATGGGTGATGGACCCCTCCCTCAGTGGAGTTTTCCTACTCTTATTACATCTACCCTTGAATGTGCTATTACAACAAGACTCCAGTTTAACAGCTTTTTGTCTCTGGCCAGGGGGTGATACAGTGCCCAGCAGATGGAGTGAAGGGAATTGCAGGAGCAGCAAAACTGCAAAAGAAAATCAACAAACCACAATCCAGAACTTCAGAGACTCTATATCAATCATATAGAACTAGGCCAGCCTAATCTCTCCCCATCCTGGAGCTCAGGGACAGTTGGAAGAGGGGGCGGTAAGATTGTAAGAGCAAAGGATGGGAGGAGCAATGATTGCAAGATTCTCAACAATAGTTGGGGCCAAAGCAATCATAATGGGACTTTGCATGCCCTGCCAATGTCCAGCGCACTGTTGCCCTCATAAGTCTAGCATCTGTTAAGGGCACCGAGACCCTGGAGGCAGGGATTGACAGCCATAGTAGTGATCTTATGCTTAAGGGGAACAAGAGAAAGGGCTTATGGAAATGCCACTGGGTCCTTATATGTCATCGGAGAGGAGGAACCAGGGAGAGTTAGGCGTACACAATAAGGACTTCTGGGAATTGGGGGAGGCACTGGGGGAAGGGGGGAGGAGAGGGGGTTCGGGGGAGGAGGGGGGAGGGAGGGAACTGGTAAAAAATTTTAAAATGTATAATTAAATTTTTAATAAAAAAAACACAAAGAAAAAAAAATAAATAAAAAAAGAAAACAGTAAGATTCATAAAAAAAAAAGAAAAAGATTTGCAACTGTCAGGCCCCCTATCAAGAGTGTAGCCAAAACACTGATCTATGGCGCAATATCCTGTCAAGGGCTGATTAGATGCATACTTCTGGACCTCTACTTATACTGTAACCCTGAAGTCAAGGGAGGCATCTTTGTCCATCTTCCTAATGTATCCACAATGATAAATCTTTTTATGGTGTTGGAACAAAGTTCCCGCACCTGATCGAGCCCCTCAACTAAAGACACGGAGACGCCAGACGATGCAAAGGCAAGAGGCTTTATCACCAGCGTGCTGGGGTCACCTGCTGTTCAGGAACAAGAGCGCCCCGAGCACTTAGGGCTTGGGTTTTTTTTTAGGGCAGGGAACATTTCAAACATAGCAAACACAGCAAACGGATGAGAAATCTGGTTATTGGTGATAAGGATGGCTCAAGGGTGAAGCACAGTAGTATGACTAAGGGTAAGGTACAGGGCAGTTCATCAAGAGTCAGCGTGACTAGGTCAGTTCACAAACAGTATTTCATGTATTTTCACACATTTTTATGTCCACAATGGTTTTCAATATTCATTTTGTTCTTTTAAATAATTTATTGAGGGCAGTGACTCTGGATTGTTGAGAAATAGGCTATGGCCCTAAATCCAATAACATCTCTAACACTACTTTGGAACCGAAGTTCCGACAGGCTGTGGGACCGTATCCGAAGGAACTAGGAGACTCAGAAATCGATGCAAAAGCAAGAGGTTTATTGATCCAACGCGCGCTGGGATCACTCTGCACTGGAAAACAGAGCGGCCCCGAGCTTGTTTTTACAAGGGCCTTTTTTTTTAAATACATTTTTTATTATTTCCGCTCATACAAACTTATTAGGTACACCAGTTCCCTCCCTCCCTCTTCCTCCCCCCGAACCCCATGCTCCCCCTCCCTCCCTCCCCATCCCCCAGTGCCTCCCCCCCCAATTCCCAGAGAGTCCTTTATTGTGTATGCCTAACTCTCCTCTTGGTCCTCCTCTCCGATAACATACAGGACCCATGGCATTTCCCTGAACCCTTTCTCGTGTTCCCCTTAAGCATAGGAACACTACTGTGGCTGTCAATCCCTTGCTCCAGG
Organism: Typhlomys cinereus; assembly: GCA_023101885.1. Taxonomy (NCBI): domain Eukaryota; kingdom Metazoa; phylum Chordata; class Mammalia; order Rodentia; family Platacanthomyidae; genus Typhlomys; species Typhlomys cinereus. The sequence goes on along the minus strand of JALPQD010000295.1, from coordinate 1,676,189 downwards.
ACCTTGGCGCCTTTAGCTGATGCTAGACTTTGTGAGGTCTGTGTGTTGGACATTGTGCAGGCATGCAAAGTCTCTGATTGCTTCGGCCCTACTAGTGTGGAGAATCTTGCAAACATTGCTCCTCCCATCCTTTTGCTCTTACATCTTACCGGGGCCCCCTCTTCCGCAATGTCCCTGAGCTTCAGGATGGGGAGAGATTAGGCTGGCCTAGTTCTATGTGTTGATATAGAGTCTGAAGTTCTGGATTGTGGTTTGTTGATTTTCTTTTTCAGTTTTGCTGCTCCTGCAATGCTTTCCAAGGGCTTTTATAGGAGGAGGCAGGGGCAGGTGCACGTGCAGGCTTTGTCTTGATAGAGAGGATTCCGGGCGTCATGGTTGCAAGACTGTTAGGTTGGGCGTGGGTGATCGAAAGTTCATCTGATAAACGGGATGCAGGTGTGGGCCATCTGCTTCTGGCGTCATACAGGGTTCGAGCAAAGTTCACAATACAGGTGGTCTGGCACGTCCCCAGTACAGAGTTCAGCATGTCTCCACACTACCACTTTAGGATAGGACTGAGCAAACTTGGAGGTCACTGAGAAAGACCCTCACAATCCACTTCACTTCTCTGTAGCATAGAGTGAAATTTCACTTCTACCTCTGACACATAACATTCTCTACTTTCCCTAAAAATTAAAACATATCTATTATGGGCTCCTCCTTTGAATTATTCAAGTGGGTTTGTTATTCACTAGGTCAGGAATTCACCCCATTGGAAAGCTGAATCACCTAAAGACATCTAAGGAGATTGGAGTAACAGTTTCTTAGAGAAAGAAAAGATGGGGGTCCATGAATATACAACTCTATTAGAACAGAGGCTTAGCCTAAAGTTGAGCTAATACTCAGAAGACAAAACGCTAGCCCAAAGTATGAAGAGCTAACTTGCCGTGACCACTGGCAACAGTGTAGTGGGAAGAATCTCTGCAGAGGAGCAGCAAAACTGCAAAAGAAAATCAACAAACCACAATCCAACTTCAGAGACTCCATATATATCAATCACATAGAACTAGGCCAGCCTAATCTCTCCCCATCCTGGAGCTCAGGGACATTTGCGAAGAGGGGGCGGTAAGATTGTAAGAGCAAAAGGATGGAGGGCAAACGATTTGCAAGATTCTCAAAAATAGTGGGCCAAAGCAATCATAATGGGACTTTGCATGCCTGTGCAATTGTCCAGCGCACTGTTGACCTCATAAAGTCTAGCATCTGTTAAGGGCACCGAGACCCCTGGAGGCAAGGGATTGACAGCCATAGTAGTGATCTTATGCTTAAGGGGAACAAGAGAAAGGGCTTATGGAAATGCCACTGGGTCCTTATATGTCATCGGAGAGGAGGACCCAATGGAGAGTTAGGCGTATACAATAAAGGACTCTCTGGGAATTGGGGGGGAGGCACTGGGGGAAGGGGAGGGGGAGGAGGGGGAGGGAGGGAACTGGTAAAAAATTTTAAAATGTATAATTAAATTTTTTAATAAAAAAAAAGAGACCATTTAAAAAAAAAAAAAGAAAAAAGAAAACAATGAAAAACAGAAAACGTTCGGATCCCCTGGTTTTTAAATGTCCACCGTCTTCCATTCGTCAGTGCTATACACAGGGAAGATTTCGGGATGCATGGCATTTGCATCCTCCTATTCCTGTTTTTCTTTTGCAGGGGGGCCTGGTAGATGAGCACTCAACTACCAGGTTCCATCTTGGTCCTCTCTATTTCCATTTGGTCGGTCACAGTCACAGGGTTTACTTCTATGAAATACTGTATTTTGGGCACTTGTCCCTTGCAGCACTCACATGTGGAGTCAGTGAGTTGGTTTCTAGCTCCTGAACCTCATGGATTCCGGACCTGCAGTCCATGAGTTCTCAGAGGTGCCCTAGCCCTTCATGGGACTCCACATGTGGAGTCGGTGAGTTCCATTCTCTCCTCTAATAAACTCTATCTCAATCCTTGTGATAGTTAATCCTGGCTGTCAACTTGACCACAGCAGGCATTAACTAGGATCAGCTGAGACCACCTGCATAGATTGTCCTGCTCAATACATTTGCAGTACAAAGACCAGCCCTAGATCCAATCAGAACCTCTGAGTAGTGGACCAGATAAAAGGAACCATAGTACAGAAGACTTTGAAGAGAGACTCCAGGATGTCTGCAGTGACTTAGCTGGTCCATAATATAAAAGAACAGATGAGCAATAAGAGAAAATCGCTTAGGATGCAACCATTCTCAAGACTGAGCTCTCCGCAGCTGTCCATCTCCTGTGAGACTGAGTGTGAGCACACAGAGCCAGGCTTTCCACACCCGGAGCCTCTGAAGCCCCGGTCCAGGGAAGCCAAGTTGTAAGCTACAACTCATAGGAGACCACCCATGTATGAGGCACATGGAACACAAGCCCAGGGAGCCTGTCTTTTGTTGAACCCACCTGGTGGGTACTCCATGTCCTCAGGGGGCTGTGTATTGTGAGCATGCAGAAATGGACCCAAAGGGTTGCTCAGGCACTGTGTGATGTCAGGCTACCAGTCAATCAAATGTTCCCAAGTGTCCTGAGTGTAGACATGGCGTGGCTGACTCATCTCTGTGCCCTGTGACACAGCAGCCACATGTGCCAGTCTTAACCTCTCTGCTTCTCAGTTTTCTCATCTACACACTCGGGTGGGTCCTAGGAGCTGCTCCCCCCAGGACAGTTCTGAACATGGAGACATACTGCACATACTGCACCCAGAACACAGGAGGTTGAGACCCAACAGCGCAGAGCACAAAGGTTAAAGTTCATGGGGAAATTGCCTCAGGCACCCCGAGCAGGGAGGGAAAATAGGAGAAGCGAAACTCTGTATAGGAACCCTAAGGATTCCAAAGGGAGAGGTGATGATGTGACATTCCTGTTTGTTCCCTTGAACTTGGGCCCTCTACACTTCAGGCAGGCACTCTACCAAGGAGCCCCACATACACGCCCTGCATTTATTCCTTCATGTGTGTATTCCTCCACTCACTCATGCAGTAAATATTTACAATAGAGTGGTCCCATGGGGCGGTACAGACACCACTCCTGCCCAGGAAGACTCACAGCCCCACGGGCACAGCACATGCTTGTGAGACTCCACGACCCAAGAGAAGGACGGGAAGATGTGTCTGCTGGGACCACCAAGTCTTCAAACAATGGATTGTGACACAAAAGAGAAAAAAAGTAAATGAATCAGCCAATTGGGGCTGGAGAGATGGCTCAGGGGTTAAGACTCGGCCTCACAAGCAGGAGGTCCTGAGTTCAGATTCCAGGTCCCATTAAAAAATTCCAGGTGTAGGGGCTGGAGAGGTGGCTCAGGGGTTAAGCCTCTGCTTTGCAGGCGGAAGGTCCCGAGTTCGGATCCCAGATCCCACGTATAGACGCCAGGCGGAAGCGGGGGCGGCCTGCGCTTCTGGTCCTGGTAGGGCGGAGCCTGTGAATCCTGGGGCAGAAGGAGGTGGAGGCGCCCATGGTGGTTCGCGAATTCGTCCGTGGTTCTACACATACACAGACACACACACACAGACACGCGCGCACGCACATACACACGCATATGCACACAGTTGAATAAATAATAATAATAATAAAAAAAGAAGTTTCTTTAAAAAAAAAAATTCCAGGTGCAAATGATAGCAGTCTGCACTTCTAGTCTGGTAGAAAATGCCTGGGAAGTCTCAAGGGAAGCAAGAAAGAAGTAGAAGCAATCTAGGATCATTTCCTAAGTCACCCTTGATCGTCATAGGGACATACAGTGCCCTCTCTCTCTCTCTCTGTCACACACACACACACACACACACACACACACACACACACACACACAAGAGAGAAAACAAAATAAATCAGCCGACAGAGGCTGGGGAGATGGCTCAGTTGGCCAAGGGCCGGCTGCACAGGTTTGAGGACCTAGAGTTAAGTCCCAGCAGCCTGGGTGTCGAAAGGTGGGCACACTTGCAACCCCAGTGACAGGAAGACAGAGACAGAATCATCCCAAGGTGTCCTGCCCAGCCAGGCTGGCAAGCTGCAGATTCAGTGGGAGACCCTGTCTCAGAGCACAAGCTGAAGAGCAACTGAGGAAGACCACAGTTTCCGGCCTCCACATACATGCATGTATCCCCCTCTGTCATTATCTGAGATGTGAGTGTCCCCCACAGGTTCATGTGTTTGACTCTTTAGTTGGGAAGGTGATGGCACCTTTGGGAAGTGGAGCCTTGTTGGAAGAAGGCAGTCACGGGGGTGGGCCTTGAGGTTAAATAGCCTTGTCCTGCTGGAATGAGTGAGTCTGCCCTTGGGCTTGCAGCAGCTCTGGGTCTCCATGACAGCTATGACATAGCCCACCTCCAGCTTCTGCCACCAGCCACGCCTTCCCATCAGGACAGATGGTATCTCCCCTCTGGAACTGTGAGCTGAATAAATCTCCCTCTCTCCGTTGAGTTGCTGGACTTTGACTGCCTCAGATCAGCACAGAGAGTAACCACTGCACACTTACACACCACATACACACATCCGCAAATGCATCCCTACAATTCAGTCTACACCATACGGCTTGGTGGTGTGAGCCTGAGGTCAGTCTGAGCATCCAGGTGAGATCCGATCTCCAAAAACATTAAAACAACTGACCAGTCATGACCACTGAGATGTCACATGACCATGCCAGACTGCAGGCACCCCAAGGGGGGCATTGGGCTCAGCGCTCCAGCCTCCTTCATCCCTCCATGCTTCTACAGGAGGCAAGACCATCTTCAAAAGAGAACACCCAGGAGGTCCTAAAATGGGATGGTTTAGGGAACAAGACATTTCACTAGCAGAAAGTCAAGTTCACCTCTTCCAGGGTCTCAGCCCCAATGACGTCAGAGTGTGGGAAAGGGAACTAAAACAGGGTTTCCCAAGCCCTTGCAATAGCTGCACTCAGGCATGGTTTGTGCATCCGAGGGGAGGTGTTCTCTAGCTCAGACTGGTGTCATTCAAGTCTTGTGACAGGGACCACTGAAAACACATACAAAAAAATCAAAATAAAAGAATGCCTACAATTTAAGAGAGAGAGAGAGAGAGCCACCTTCAGGCATGCTCTCTGGCTGCCTTAGTACCAGAAAAAAAGAGCTTCTATTAGGCAGTTTTCAAGTAAGAATAATAAAATATTTTTTCTTAGGTGTGGAGCAGAGCAATCAGGCTAAGAGGGTCCCCTGCAAGCCCCCCACCAACACTCTAGGAATATCCTAAGGAAACTGACCAGAAGGTTATCGAACAGATAAGATCACCAATTCCAGACACTTGTCCCAGACTTCTGCAGGATGAAAGGATATGGATTCCTCTTCTGCAGAAAGACAGCTGAGTCCTTAGCAGCTCCACCCACACACACGAACCAGTCAATCAGACATGAACAGATCAAAAGCCCCACACAGATTTAAAGCAAAAAAACCAACCCAGGAAATTCCACCTTTTAAAACCTGCCTAACTATATCAGCACCCCTGACCTGCTCACAGTCCATGCTCCCTTGCCCCTCGTGGGCTTCCCCAGTGTCCACAGTTCCTCTCTTTTTCTCACTTCAATAACTCTTGCTTTCATCCTTTCCAAGTGTTTGGGTCTCTGTCTTCAACTCCAGAGTATAAGAACCTGGCAAGAAATCCAGTTTCATCAGTATGGATCCAGTTCTTATCCCTGTCCCCTCTATGCATCCTGGGCCAGTGATAGTGTGAGTGTCCAGCCGTGGCTCTCCTGGTGGTATACAAAGTTCCATGTTGGATCCTTAACAATGCCCACATCAGGCTGCTCCATCCAGGGGCACAGGAAACCACAGGGGACTTTACAACTCAGATGACTGGGAGTTTGTGGGTTCTCCTCTTCCTGGAATTGGAGCCACATACAGTATATCCTGGAAGTCAGCCCTCTCCTCCCCTCCTCCTCCCTCCTTCTTCACCCTTGCCTAAGATCTTGGCAGGTGTCAGCCCTCAAAAGTAGGTGAGCCAATTTTTTATAATCAATCTGTCTCTCTCTCTCTCTCTCTCTCTCTCACACACACACACACACAGAGATGCATAGGTGCATATTATATAAATAGGATATATGTCTTATGAATTCTGTTTTTACTGTATAGAACACATGCATGACTATATAAAATTCTGATTCACTCATATGCACACATATACATACATATCTTATTTCTCTGGCAGACATATACTCAGACACATATACAGCAAGGCTGCACAGCAAGAAATGGCAATCTCATTCAACACTTTAGACATATATGAGAGAGGGTCTCCCATTTTATCTGGTCTGGTCAATGTCTCCTGTCTCCCCCCTCAACTCCTGCCCCAGATGAAGGCTTTGAATGGCTGAGAACCTGCCTCCTTACACTCTCCTCTGCTTTATTCAGATGTGCACCTGTCGATACTTGAGGATGATTGCTTTGGCTTGTCTATTTATTTATTTATTTATTATTTATTTATTTATTTAATTATGAGAGAGCAGAGAGAATGCACGTGCATGCCACCTTACTGTGGAGCTATTTTGCTGACTCTGCTAAAAAGAAGAAAACCAGAAAGAAATCGACCTGGTAGCTGTTGTTCCTTGAAGAACTGAGATGGCTTATAGCCGTCTGACCCTGTCACTGTGTAGACATGGGGCCCTGGGACACAGGACAGGGCATCGGTCAGTGAGGGTCAGTGGACCTGCCCCAGTGGGCCATAGAGGTAAACACCTGCCTTCACTATCGTACACGGGGTTGACAAAGTGACTTGGATGAAATCTTAATTCTTAGATGGAAATTGAAGGGAGGGGCTGCACTCTAACAAGGGGCATTTGAGATGTACTGTATATGGTCTTACACATAGAATATCCGTTAGCTCATATTGGGGCCCAACCCAGTTGGTCTTGTGCCCACCTCCTGGTCAAGCTGTTTCTCTTGATGGACTTAGCTTCTCTGCTATGGAGAACTCACCTCCATATGCTTTCAGAAGCCAAGGGTTGGGGGAAGTGCACCACCTTATCTCTGTGGAGGATTGGAGTCAGTTCCTCCCTATCCACAGGGGGTGTTCCTCCTGGGTGATCCCAGGACTGGGGGCTGGCTTTCCAAGACCTTCAGAGACTGTCCCAGCATGGCTGCTCTAAACCTGCCTAAAGAGGACGAACTTCAGAAGTCGCTTCTCAATCTTTCCATCCTGCGGGCTTCTAGGAATGGAACTCAGATCCCTAGGTTTGTGAGCAGTCACCTTACCCACTGAGTTACCTCCTTGGTCCTGTTGGGTCTTTTCTAAGACTGATTGTCTAGCCCCTGATCACCAAAGTTGCCAAGCAGTCTGAACTGCCCCTGGTGAGCTGGGTGGTATTTGAAGTTGAAGGTTCCCAGCCACACTCTGTGAAGCAGGATGAACTCACACCATCCAAACCTTGGACACTGTCCTGGTCACGTACTTTGCTTGGAAGGAGCATGGTCAGAAGTGCATCATCCAGGCTTTGATTTGCTGGCTGTGGCCCGTTGATCCAATGACTGGTCAGACCTTGGAAAATTGGTGACAGAGAAATCTTCAGAAGAGGGAACTGGGTGGTCATCTGGGTAAGGAGAAGGAATGTGAAGATGTTTGTACCCCCTTCGAGTGTTCTCAAAGGGGGACCTCATTCAGGGAGGGTTTCATTACCTTTTTTATCTCACTTGAGAGGCAAGGGGAAGAGAAGGCACACACAATGCATACCATGGTACATGGATGGAGGTCAGGAAAGTGGGGGTCACTCCATGTGGTCAAGTACCAGCCCCAGCTAAAGTGCCTGTGGAACGTGCAGGGAAGTGGGTTATGAACATCAACTTCCAGTCCATCTTGGGGACAACATCTGTAACCTCAGTCCTGGGTGGGGATTGAGGCAAGAAGATCTGGGTTTCAAGTCCAGCCTGGATTCCATAGCCAGAACACGTGTCCAGCAGATACTTGTATGGCAGAGGAGAGAGGGCTCAGCTGGCAAGACATCAAGACACGAGTTGCAAGTCCACATAAAAATTCAGCACCTATGTAGAAGACAGGTAGGACAGCATGTCTGTAACCCCAGAACAGGGTGGGAATGGGGGTGGAAATAGGAGGGTCCCTGTAGCTGGTTGACCTTCCAAATTCACTGAGAGACCCTGGCTCAAAAATATTAGGGGAGCAGGACTGGTGAGATGTCTCAGCGGGCGAGAGGGCTTATTCCACAAACCCTGCAACCTGATTTAAAGTCCCAAAGCCCATAAAAGCAGAAGAGAGAACAGAGTCCTGAAAGTTGTCCTCTGACCCCCACATGTCCCCCACCCTGATGATGAAGATTATGTAGACAGCAATAAAGGAAGATGCTGGCTCATATGCACAGGTTCATGAGCACCCCCAACATGCACATATTGATACAAACACATACATGTGTGCACATACTACACACACATATAAAAATGTATACATGCATACATGTAAGCATGCATGCAGCTACGGCCATGCTGCCTAGTTCAGAAATGAGAACAGTATTGTTACAGCTTTCTTGTGGTGGTGTGAGTCTTCCTGTTTTCTTCACTTCTACTTGCACGTCATAGAGCTACAGAGTCTTGACGCACCAAGGAAATCGATGTCACCCTTGTCACTCCAAACTTCCACTTCCTCTTCCCGGGAGGAGAGCAGCGTGGTGGGGCTTGTAGCTACGAGGTGGCAATCTCCTTCGCTGTTCTCTATTTTGGAAGATTAAGCTTGCTTTATGAGGCGTATCTGGATTATGCATTAAAAAGGAGCAGATTTATGATTAATTTTATGCGCCAGCCCAACTGGAAGCAGTGTGCCCAAGTTTGGATGTGTCTGCTGGTGTTTCCAGGGTGACACTGAATCTGGGAATGCATCAGGGGGGTGGCTGTGAGCTTCATCGCATATAACTCACAACCCAAAGAGGCCAGAGCAGAGGAGATGACAGAAGCTTGACCTGCTTTCTGAAATTGGACAGTCCAATTTCAGTCCCTCACTGTCTCCACAGCAGACAATCACACACATTCATTCCTGAGCCTGGCCTGGAGAGATGATAAGGTTTGGGGAGGAGGTGGATCCCTGTTGGGTTTCTTTCCTAGAGCTGGAGGCGTGGCTTTGCCACAGGGCACTGCCCTAACTGCCAGAGGATTTGGGATTCATTCAAACACAACATAATCAAGTTAAGGGAAACCACATGGGGCCTCCCAAGCCTGGGCGGAAACTCGGCTCCACACTGACTCTGAGCTCCCCCTGCCTCAGCCTCCCCCATCCATAGATTCCTTCTAGAGAGGGAGCAGAGAGACCCGAGGTTGTGTGGGCATGGATGGACCCCTGCTTGTGGTCTTTCTGGTTCCCACCACAGCCTGGCAAAGCCACATCACTAACTCCATGGCGATCCTGATTCTTGGCAATTTTTTCCAAGTGGCTCATTTTCCCAAACCCAGGCTTTCCTCTAATGGGGTCCCCAGAGGAGCTTCTTAGGACAACTGGGTGGGCCCCACCCCAGAGGCAGATGCAGTCCTGTCCTAAGCCATTCCTGGTAACGATGGTCACACCCACCCAGTTACCAATTGAGAGTCCTGCCATGCCCCCTTTCAAAGGGCCTCAGGATGCAACACCCCAGGACTAGCTGGAGAGCCAGATGTTGGGGTGTTACCTCCAGGAGGAGGAGGGAGGCCAGGGATGCCTGTGTTCTTCTGCCAATCACAAATAAATCCTAAAGATCTCCTGGTTGGGACATGTGCCAGGCACATCTCAAGTTCCTAGCTCTACAAACCGAGCTTCCAAAGTCCCCAAGCCTGGGAAGGCAAGGAGATGGAGGCAGCGCCAAGCTTGACTCCCAGCATGAAAGACCAATGGACAGAGAGAGTCCCGAAAGATTCCTTTTCCCTTTCCATCACTGGAAGTGGGCTTCAGAGGGACCATGGGGATCCTATTCCCCTTGCTATGAGGCATGTGTCCTCAGTCCAGACTCATTGCAGGAAATCCAGAGGCTTTTGGCTCTTCCCACGGTGCCCCACCCCTTGGCCCCAGAGTTAAGGACACAGCTAGCTGTCCCCGCCCCCAAGGCCTGCATCCTCAGTCCCAGGGGAGAATTAGGATGACATGTTCAGCACATAGGATGGGTCTCCAGCCACCACCAAGTTCCAGCAGCTGAACTTGGATAGAGGTGAGATATCTGCTCAGCACTCCCACACATACATCTCTGTGCCAAGGCCGGACAAAGGTGAGGAAAAGTGCCTTTTAGGAAAGAACTGCCCCCCATAAAACCACACAAAGCCACAGGTACTTCGGGATGCCAGCATATCCCCAGCGAGTGCTGCACACAGCCATCTAAAAAACACACCAAAGATGGGGTCCCAGGGCATCCCAGTCCCTCCTAGAGATTCATTCAGGGCCTATTTACTGTGGGTCCTCATGTAGGACCTGGGATGCGAGAGTGGGGGCAGGGAGCGGTGGGGGAGGCGGGCCTGCCCATTGTGAACATCCAGGGGTCCCACATGGATCTGGGCACGTACGTGGGATTCTGCGCACTCACGACGAGGTGGGAATTTCTACTCAGCCCAGATATGAGATCTCACTGACTGAAACATGCCTGTCAGAAGGCTTGGGGTGCCTAGGGTTCCCGCGCCCCTCTCTGGACCACAGCAGGTCTCCTGGAGGCAGGTGCTTGGCAGGGCAGCACCAGGAGGGAGGAGGATGCCAGAGCTCTGGCCCAGGGCAGCAATCTGCAGGATTTCAGAACAGCTGGAGGCCTCTGGGTCGCACAAGGCTCCACCACGCTTGGGCTGTGCGTCTTTAGGTCCTCAGACTTCCCTTCTGGCTATGAGCAGCCCCCCATCATGCCCACCCCGGAATACCTACCTTCTTCCTCAACCTCACTTGGCCCCTGATGACAGCCACCACGTACATCTTGATGATCAGGAGGGACCAGGACAAGATGGCAACAGAAAGGTGGTCAGAGGTGGGAGAAAAACCACATCATCTTCAAAGAGGCTCAGGAGCAGCCATGGAAGGGGCATGAGAAGGGGCATTTGGTGGAAAGTGCTGTGTGTGCACTGGAGGAAGGCAGCAGCAGTGTGGAGCCAGAAGCAGGGGGCATGTTTGTGTGTCTAGAAACCATGACCAGGAAGCCAGGAAAGTTGGCAAAGGGGAAGTGTGGGTGGGAGACGGTGGAGGTCTGGTCTGCCCCAGACACCTTCAGGCTTTTGGACTTGCCAGTGCCTCTTCTCCAGGCCTTTCCCTGGCACCACCCCAACCAGCCTGACCTTACCCTCTGAGGCCCTGTACTTGCACTTGCCCACTAGGGATAAGTAAGGCCCTCTGTGGATCCACCACTTTCCTGTCCCTACCCATAGTGGCGAGCTTTCCTGCCTGGTCTGCAGTTTGAGGTCATTGGTTCTGCTCACATCTCGCTGTACACAGGTATGAGCTGGGCACTTGCTCAGGGAAATGGCTGAGTTCTGATGGTTGGGACCAGATTGGGTAGGGAAGGGTAGGTATAGCCCCACACATTTTTGCTCCCAGATGAGTCAGCTCTGAAGATGGACAGTGTGGCCCATGTGCCTCAGTCTCCAGCCAGCCATGTGGGAGGGCACCTACCACACGAGGAGCCCAGCGCCAACATGCTGCAGCCAGACCCCAGGGACACCTTCTTCCTCGGTGAGAAGGGGCTCCAGAGGAGGGAGAGTGGGAGAGGGGTCCAGGCCACAAAATGACCATCCCTCGAGCATCCTGGGCACTGCCTTCGCACCTGCAGCTGGACCACCATGGAGTTCAAAAGGCAGTTTGGTGTAGTATCTTCACAGCTGTCCTCCCTCTCATAGCTTAGTCTAGTTTACAGTAACAGGAATGTGATCCCTTCTCACAAGGCCTTAAATTTGATCAGAAAGTTATTGGTTTTCTCCCTGATATTCATGCCACTATTGCAAATGGTCACCTTTTGTCATGGTGATTTTTACTGCAACTTGGAGATTTCACAAATTGATGAGATGATTTCTTCTCTGGTAGCTCCATAGTACTCTAGTACTTTGAAAGATATCTAGAAAAAAGGAAGCTTTCAGGCTAGTTCTAGCTAGTGCTTTTTTGTCCATATCCTATAATTGATAGCTACTGCATCTTTAGTAATAGGGTCTTACTCTAAGTTTGTGTAGGGCAACAAGTACAATGGCAAAAGCTTACACTGCTCATAGGGATTTTGAGACCTCTCTGACCAACAATATAACAGGAATTATCAGATGCCTGTTACGTCTAGTATTGTTTAATTGTCTCTGGGTTCTAGGTGGAGCAGCCCAGGGCATTATTTGTTTTGCCCTACTTCCTTCTCTTTATGTTCCCATGTTGACTGTGCATGTCCCTATACAAATAAGAATGAGGTAGAGAAATCATCCAAGAGAAGATTCAAGAGAGGATTATGAAGGGGGAGAACCTCTTCACTGTCAGCAAGTTGGAGTCCAACTTCTTTCAGAGAAACCATCTGAGGAAAGCTCTTCAGAAGACCCTCACAGATCTGAAAGTGGACCTCTATTTTACTCACTAGCCAAGAGGAATTCACTCTGTAAGGAGTTAGTCTCCAAAGATAATAAAGACAATAGTATCACTAGGAAAATAACATTCTTGGAACTTGAGAAGGCATGGAGAAACTAGTAACCAAGATATTGGTGAAAACTCTGGGCATCTCAAATTTCAACTGCTTCCAAATAGAAAACCTTTTTTAAAAATTAATTTATTTTTTCCACTCATACAAACTTAATAGGTACCCCGGTCCCCTCCCTCCCTCCACCCCTCCCTGGACCCCCTTGCTCCCTCCCTCCCCTTTTTCCTTCCATTCTCCCCCCTCTCCCTTTCTCCTATTGCCCCCTCTCCCCCCAATCCCTGCAGCATCCTTTAGTGTGAATGTCAAACTTCCCTCTGGGTCCTCCACTCTAATGAGGTGTAAGGACTCAGTAGCATTGCCTAGAGCCCTTTCTGTTGTTCCCTTTTAGTATAGGAACACTATTGTGGCTGTTAATCCCTTGCTTCTAAGGATCCTAGTGCCTGTGATCCATGCTAGACTTTCGGGGGTCAATGCTATGTCGGTCATTGTGCAGGTCATGCAAAGTCCTCAAATAGAAGACTCTTCAATAAATCTGGACTAAAATCTAAACTGGTGACCAGTCAGATCAAGTGTCATTCATACCTTTCCCAGGACTAAATGATCCAGCACTGCCACTCCAAGGGCATCACCATCACAGTATATAGGCTCCTTTGGCCAAGCTAGATGACCCTTCACTACTGGAGGACCCCAGGACAAATGACATTGCTTTAAAGCACAAGAAAACCTCAGCCCAGGTTCTGAGCCTAGTCCATATCAAGAGGAATGTGATAGTAATCCATATCAGCAAGTATAGTTTAGACTTTCATGGCTTTGACTTCAAAATGAGTGATGAGGGGAGGAACACAATACTCAACTTCAACAGAAACTGGAGGTCCTATCTCCTTCTTCTCGAGTCAGAAAATACTAAGAGCAACCTTACAGTAAAGACTATTGAAATTTAATCACCTTCAAGGGCACCAGTAGAGTGAATTGGCTATTGGTCAACCTGCATCTCTCTCCTCATAGTTCATCAAACCTATCTAATATCATGTAGGCCAAATTCTGAGTAATGCAGTATGTAAATCCTTGAGTTCAACCAGAAGCAGACTATCACATGGAAGTATGACTCTGTAGTACATGACAATTTCTTTGACTAGTTTGATTTCATCAAATGTTTGTTAAACATGAATATCTTTAATAATGCTCAGGATACAAAGATAAAATAATCAAAATCATAACAGCATCACATAAATTAAATGATGGTTAGAAATTTCTGTCTCCCACAATCCCCCTAAAAGGAACTGGACACTGTAACACTGTACAGCTGTTCTGGTACCTGTGGCAATGTCTGAACTTAAAACCTGGTTCAGCATTCTAGAGTCAAGTCTTGAAAACCAGAGAAGACTGGAGAAGGAGTCCAATAAACAGGACCAGACAGATGCACCTGATATGTGTGTGTGCCAACCAAGGAAATCTGAGACTTTTTCTGGGATTTTTTAAACATCTTTTGTTCTTGCTTCTCCTGGTCATCTGCCAGAGACTTATAATAGTATAATATTGTATAACTCCCTTGATTCCAGTCTCTCTCTCTTATGTCTCTTACCCAGTGCTAATTACAAACTTCATTTCCTCTTTTCACTTGGCTATTGTATACATAAAGCCACCTAGGATGTGTTAAAGGCAAGAAACCCCCACCAGAGGGATACTGATAATGTCACACCCAATGATGAACCCCATCCTGCTCTATTGAAGCTAAGTAGGTGAGGTTGCCTCTTCAGAGGAAAAGATTATAAAAGTACTCACAGGCAGTTTAGGACCTAGGGGTCCTAAAAGAAACAGTCCCATTCCAGTCCTTGGCCATAAACAAAACAAAACCAAGTGTACTCAGTTCTATCCTGGCTTTCAGCAGGAATACAAAAGGAGTTCTAACTTATTGTTATCTCTCTCGACTGAGCACCCCTATCTAAAAGCTTTATGTGAACTACAAATGACAAATCTCCAGTCTAGACCTAAAAGGGCTTAAACCCCAAGAAATTGTTTAGAGGATGATTTTCAACCTTTAGGAAATTTAAAACCCTCATATATGTCTTTCTGCTATTGTTTTTCAGGACTTGTATAGTTCTACCCTGGTTAGTACCACGCTTCTATGGTCTGTCTTCATCTTTATCAAAGATGGATGGAGAGGGGGAGAGAGAGAGAAAATGAGAAAGAGAGAGAGAATAATGTTTTAAAATATAAAACTCTAAATCAAGGCGATGTTCTTTTACCCAAAAGAGGAACCTAAATATCAAAGGGGAGGGAGGGTTTTGTGGTGAAGGCCCTTTTAGAACTATAAAAAGGCAACATAACATAGTGTGTAGATATTACCTTATCAAAGAATACATGGCAAGGTTAGCACAAGGCTAAGTGATATAGTCAATGTGCATGTGTAACTTCATCACATCTTGGGAAATGTTATAATACTGTGTATATGGAAGACAAGGAATTGAATTGTGAGAAGAAATAACAAAAGGCATAAAAGTTTGCACTTTTCATTAACCTGCTTTCTGTCTTCTGGGTAAGAACTCACACAAGCCGTGTTCTGACACAAACAAAAGTACTTCTTTGAAGAATCAGGTGTCCTGCCTTCTCCGTGCAAGCATCCTGCTACATGTGGACCTTTGTTGATGGAGGAGTAGAGACACAGAAAGAATTAAAGAGTCAGAGGATAGGGAAAAGAGTTGTGAAATGCCATCTCCTAAAAATTGTATGGTCATGCAGTCCATGCTTACAAGGATGGAGCAGGCAGGCATTGGTCAGTTATGAAAGTGAGGGGGGGTCTGCAAATTACTGATGAACAACGGACAAATGATACTGTATCCAGTTCTTTATCAGCAGCATCCTAACCTTTGTATCCATTTTGCAATCTATATAGAGAGATATATTTCTGTATGGTGTGTGATATGTATTAATATTAGTAATTAAGATTGGAATGAACTAAGCTCTGTTTACTTTGGCTTGATTACTAAGACAAGGTAGGATTATGTGGCAAATGTTGCCATTGAAACCACTATGCCAAGTGAATTCAGATTGAATTCAAATGAATGTTATTCAAGATTCTAAAACTGTAGAAACCACAGACACAGGTGGGTTCATCCATGTCTCTGACATCATCTTCTCACAATAAGCAGGGCCTCAGAACCCAAACTGCCAACCTCATAGTGCTGTAACCTGACACTATGGAAAACACAGAAACTCTCCCTGTGAATAAAGTATTTGAATAGGAATGGTCTTTGTTGCACCAAGCCTTATTGTGCTTATTTGCATTGCTTTCATTTGCAAACTGGAAACTACTTAGTTTGAAGTTACCTACAGAGCCATTCCTGATAATCTCCCAAAAGTGCACAATGGCAAGTTGGAATTCCCTCTTTCTCATATGGCAAATTAAATGCCATGAAAAGTACACTAAAGTACTCACCATAACTGAACTAGCATGACCCCAAAGTGAAGACAACCTCTATCCCTTGCCTACAGGGATGACATTGAAATCATTTCTTTACTCTAATAATACATAATCATCCTTCGAACTATTGTCCTCGCCCTTCCCAGTCTATGGGATGAAACTATTCTAACCAACAGTGTATGTTGCTTTGGTTATCAGACAACTAAAGTGAATTAGAATTTATCCAGAGATGATTTCTGGGAGAAATTAATACTAAATCCTGCATCAGTCAAAGGAAGAAAGTGTTTGAAAAAGATTGCAACTGTCAGGCCCCCTATCAGGAGTGTAACCAAAACACTGATCTATGGAGCAATATCTTGTCAAGGGCTGATTAGATGCATACTTCTGGACCTCTACTTAACTGTAACCTGAAGCAAGGGAGGCATCTTTGTCCATCTTCCTAATGTATCCACAATGATAAATCTTTTTATGGTGTTGGAACAAAGTCCTGCACCTGATCGAGCCCCTCAACTAAAGACGGAGACGCCAGAATCGATGCAAAGGCAAGAGGCTTTAATCACCACGTGCTGGGGTCACCCTGCTGTTCAGGAGCAAAGAGCGCCGAGCACTTAGGGCTTGGGTTTTTTATAGGCAGGGAACAAATTTCAAACATAGCAACACAGCAAACGGGATGAGACATCTGGTTATTGGTGATAAGGATGGCTCAAGGGGGGAAGCACAAGTCAGTATGCTAAGGGGTAAGGTACAGGGCAGTTCATCAAGAGTCAGCGTGACTAAGGTCAGTTCACAAACAGATTTCATGTTCATGTTCACACATTTTTATGCACAATGGTTTTCAATATTCATTTTGTTCTTTAAATAATTTATTGAGGGCAGATGACTCTGATGTTGAGAAATAGGCTATGGCCCTAAATCCAATAACATCTCTAACACTACTGTTGGAACCGAAGTTCCGACAGGCTGTGGGACCGTATCGAAGGAAACTAGGAGACTCAGAAATCGATGCAAAAGCAAGAGGTTTTTGATCCAAGCGCGCTGGGATCACTCTGCACAGGAAAACAGAGGGCCCGAGCTTGTTTTCCAAGGGCCTTTTTTTTTTTAAATACATTTTTATTATTTCCGCATACAACTTAAAGGTAGACCAGTTCCCTCCCCCTCTTCCCCCCCCCCAACCCATGCTCCCCCTCCCTCCCTCCTCCCCCAGTGCCTCCCCCCAATTCCCAGAGAGTCCTTTATTGTGTATGCCTAACTCTCCTCTTGGTCCTCTCTCCGATGACGTACAAGGACCCAGTGGCATTTCCCTGAACCCTTTCTCGTGTTCCCCTTAAGCATAGGAACACTACTGTGGCTGTCAATCCCTTGCCTCCAAGGACCTTGCGGCCTTTAGCTGATGCTAGACTTTGTGAGGTCAATAGTGTGTTGGACATTGTGCAGGGATGCAAAGTCCTATTATGATTGCTTCGGCCCTAACTAGTGTGGAGAATCTTGCAAATCATTGCTCCTCCATCCTTTTGCTCTTACAATCTTACCGGGCCCCCTCTTCCGCAAATGTCCCTGAGCTTCAGGATGGGGGGAGATTAGGCTGGCCTAGTTCTATGTGGTTGATATAGAGTCTCTGAAGTTCTGGATTGTGGTTTGTTGATTTTCTTTTTCAGTTTGTGCTGCTCCTGCAAGCTTTCCAAGGGCTTTTATAGGAGGACAGGGGCAGTGCACGTGCAGGCTTTGTCTTGATAGAGAGGATTCCGGGCGTCATGGTTGCAAGACTGTTAGGTTGGGCAGGGGGTGATCGAAAGTTCATCTGATAAACGGGATGCAGGTGTGGGCCATCTGCTTCTGGCGTCATACAGGGTTCGAGCAAAGTTCACATACAGTGGGTCTGGCACGTCCCCAGTACAGAGTTCAGCATGTCTCACACTACCAACCTTAGGATAGGACTGAGCAAACTTGGAGGTCACTGAGAAAAGACCCTCACAATCCACTTCACTTCTCTAGTAGCAGTAGAGTGAAATTTCACTTCTACCTCTGACACATAACATTCTCTACTTTCCTAAAAATTAAAACATATCTATTATGGGCTCCTCCTTTGAATTAATTCAAGTGGGTTTGTTATTCACTAGGCCAGGAATTCACCCCATTGGAAAGCTGAATCACCTAAAGACATCTAAGGAGATTGGAGTAACAGTTTCTTAGAGAAAGAAAAGATGGGGGTCCATGAATATACAACTCTATTAGAACAGAGGCTTAGCCTAAAGTTGAGCTAATACTCAGAAGACAAAACGCTAGCCCAAAGTATGAAGAGCTAACTTGCCGTGACCACTGGCAACAGTGTAGTGGGAGGAATCTCTGCAGAAATCCCATGGACAAAAGGAATGGATAACCTTTTATAGCCTTTCCAATGTGGAAGAAGTGTCACATCATGTGACACAGATAGTATCAGGCAGTGGGGAGAGGAGATTGATAGAGGCTCCCAAATGATGAGACACAGTTACAAAGGCTTTGATAGAGCAATAGTAATCTGGTTAATGAGTACATGATAAAGCCCTTCCTTAATGCAAATTTTTACAGAACTTTCAGGACCATTAAGCCTGACACCTTTCTTCCACTCCCACTCCTTCACTATTTGACTATGTGAAGAACTCAGAGTGCATGACTTGCTTTTCCTTTTTACTGTCTTCTTTCTCCAGGCAATTGCTGGGATTTACTACTTCACTGCCCTGCTGTTTTGTTTCAGACTCTAATAAAATCATCCTCAAGCTTCTTTCTGAATCAGTTTTCAATTCCTTTATTAACAGACTAAGACCTTAAACAGGAGGCCTCAGATTTCCTGGATGCAATAATCCCCACAACCCTGTGCCCCACACCCCAGGTGGTATCTAGGTGTTGGACCCTGAGACCCTCGCCCTAAAATTCACAAAGCAGGCCGGTTCAGGCCCACAGTATAGGCCTTGCTTGTAGTCATTCAGCTTATTGTTATAGCCATCAAGCATCCATTGTTGTCATTGCTTAAAACATGTTACAGCCTTGAGCTTTTTACAGGTATTTCCCCACCCTTAAGACTCGCGGCCCTTCAGTTCTGGAAAAGCAAGTTTTGCACAAAGGGAATTCCATCATGAAGGTCACCCAGAATGAACAGCCTGCGGTTTAAGCAGGTGGACTGGAACGATCACCAGAGCCAACTCCACCGAGCTCTTGCCGACCAATGACTGTAAAGGTCATAGAAAATTCCTCAGCTAAGCAACCCCCCCTACCCCAAGACCCCTTAAAAACTCCTTGCACGAGCTGCTCGGGGCCCGCTTCAGTCCTTTCCTGCGCGAAAGGTTGCTGGAGCCGCCGGCGCGTTGTTAAATAAAACCTCATGCTATTGCAGCGAGAAGGGTCTTGGTCTTTCTCTCGGTGGCCTCGTTCCTGACTTGAAACGGGGGTCTTTCATTTTGGGGCTCATCCGGATTCGAGACCCCCGAGAGATTGCCCAAACACCAGCCTCGGAGGGTTATTGTGCTTTGGGTTTAAGTCTGTGTCTGTTTTGTTTGATACTGTGTCTGTTTCTCTTATGAGGTTTGGGGCGTCGAAACTGCGAGACAGACGTTGTCATATCCAGAGACTGTGGGTCCCAGGGGACGCTCTGGACTCTCTGTAGGGGAAAGGACAGAAGTGTCCGTTCCCCATCTGGTTTTGTTAATCTGCTGCCGTATTTGTCTAATCGGCAGTCTGTAGTTTGTCTGATCTGCAGTCTGCAGTATTTGTGTCTTGCTATCTTGTTCTTGAATCACATAAAAGTTATATGATAGGAAAAAGAACCCAACAATCTGAGTGTTGAGGTAGAAAATTTTGCCTGTGTTATGATGAATGAGGGACTTCAAATTGTTTCTAACTTGATTGGTTACTTGGATTTCTTATAATATGTGGGTTTTTGATGTTTCAAAATAACAAGCTGGCCACTATAAATTTCATTGCGCGCTTTGATCACATTTGGTTTTGACTCTGTTTACTATTTGCATGCTCAATTTAAGCATCGGTGCACACTTAGGAATAAATCATTGTTGATAACGTTAGAAAGGCCTGATTACGTACTGACAAAAATATCTTGTTTTATCTGAAAGTTCACAAAAAGTGGCATTGTGTTTTTTACCTAGGATCTGGTAACATCACTTTTGTATTCCTTTAAAGTTTGTTTTCCATAGTAATACAACATATCTAAAAGCCAGAAGGAAAATGAGTTCGTGAAAAATGCATTGGAATTCCTTCATTCTCCTGGTATGGAGATTCCTTTCTTGGGACAAATCTGCTTTTAATTCCCTGTTCCCAGGTACTCCTGTGTCTCCTATATAATTATTTTTAGATAAGGTCTATCCTCTTTTAAAGGATATTTCTTTACAGGATAACTAATGTGAAAACAGCAGGAAACCATCAAATAGAAATAAATATATATGTATAGTACGTAGAGGTAAGAAGGTTTTGGGATGAGATTGTTACTTAGAAAGAAGCTAAGATGGCAGGAGGTTTTGGAGTTGTGTTACTTAAAAAGACTGTTAAGTATGTTGTGAAGGTTTGTGAGGATGTAGAGCGGAGAATACGGAAATAATAGATGATGGTTAAGAAAATATTATGTGTTCTGTTTCTTCCATGTTATAAAACACAAAAGATCATTAGCCGCAGAAATAGAAATTAAGATTAAGCTTTCTGTATTCAAATGTATGTTTCAGTTGTCTGTTTAAACAGAAAATTGGTTACTTCTAAATCCCAACGTATCTCAAGGACCAGTAGGAAGCTACCTAGTGGGGTGCCTAAATGAAAACCTGGAGAAGTCTGAGGGCCAGGGCCCTCCCTTGCCCACCGAGGGAGGTGTGGCCAGCAGGGAAGCTGAGGCCCAGCCTCGCTGCAGCTTGGACAGACCAAGCCAACTGAGGGAGTTTTCTCTAAATCTTGGACTTACGGTAACAAAGAGACTGTGCTAATCCAACCTCTGCTCACCTTTTGGAGCAGGCCTCTCTTGGAGGGGACGAGGAAGAAAGGGCCCTCCACAAAATGGGGAGGGAATGTTTTTAACCTCTGTATGAATGTGTGAGGTTGAGTGTCGTGCCTGAGGTGGGGAAACCTGTAACCACCTCTGCTCGAGTTTGTAGTCCCATGGGGAGACCCAAGATGCTCTTAAGCCACGGGATATTCGATTGGGCCAGCAGTCTGCGTTCCTGGTGATAACATACTCTAGGGTGGGATGCGGATTAGAATCTGATCGCAAGTCACAAAAACCGCTGAACCACTATGCCAATTCTCCCCACCCCATGACTCTGCAAGGTCGTGTGGGCCAGACTGCGTACCTTGAAGGGGATCTCTCCTGGAGGGATTCCAATCCTTGTCTGTCTGCGTCGTTGTGTGGGGAGCAAGGTACATCTGCTCCTTTGGGTCTACGTAGTACGTGGGGAACAATGTAACTTAGCTCTTGTTAGTCAATGAAGGGGAATTCCTAGAATTTGCCTGAAGGAGTGTTTAAGTCGAGACAATCTATGCTGTTTGAAATGCATAGGGAATACAAGAACCGGGACTGAGAAAACTTATGGAAATAGTTTAATTGCAGCCTGAGCTTGGGAAAATGACAGCCTATTTCTTTCACAGAAAAAGTAATGTCCAATTTTAAAAGCTTTTTAAAATTTTTTATTCTTTCTTATTTATTCAATCGTGTGTGTGTGTGTGTGTGTGTTACGGTGTGTGTGTGTGTGAGTGTGAGAACCACGGGTGAATTCGGGAACCACCATGGACCGCCTCCACCTCCTCCTTGTTTACTCTGTCCTGGGATTCACAGGCTCTGCCCTACCAGGACCAGAAATGAAGGCTGCCCCCGCTTCTGCCTGGTGTACATAAGTGGGATCTAGGATCCGAACTGAGGACCTTCTGCCTGCAAGGCAGAGGATTAACCCCTGAGCCACCTCTCCAGCCCCTTGAGCATGGGTTAAATTTCTCGAGATTTAGAAAATTCCTTTTCTTCTTATAAGCAAAAGTCTTGCTCTAATTTTCTGCAAAATCACCTCGAGACCAAACCTCCCTTGATCTTGTTAGTACACCAATCTTGCAAGCAAAAAACTGTGCTAGGCAAAGGAAGAGGGAATTATCAAATATTTTCCTTGAAATACCAATTGAAAAGGGTAAGTTTTCACATATCGGGATAAAAAAAATGTAAAGAATAAGTTTATTTATCTGTCATGTCAAAACTCAGTGAAGGACTATTGATTCCTCAGAAGACATCGTCCCTTTCCATAAATTCATTTTTGCTTTCCTTGTGTTAATTTTAGCCTGCCTGTTTTAATCTCTGCCAGTATATCCTTTTCTGAAAGGCACTGCTTCAGTGATGCAGGTTCCCATGAGTCTGATAAAACCATCAGGTCTCATGGAGTAGAGGTTCCTGTGGTGTTCACAGAAAACCCTGACTCTATCATCAAAGCAATTCAGATTTATATAGCAATAGTAATGGAACTTAGCATGCCCTCCAAGGAGGATAGTGAGACCTTCAGTCACTCATCTGAGACTAGAGCCATCCGTTCCTTCTGCTGACCCACTGTGCATTTGTTACCAGATAGGAGGTGAAAGGATGTCTGAAGCTGGGAATTCATTGATACAGTTTTCATAAGGTTGTCAAGACAGGGTGGAAAGTTTTTGGTGATATAGCTTGTTTTCCAGTCACCCATGCTCTGTTAGCCTTCCTAACAAATCAATTGGTTTATGAAGCTGGACTTTGGTTCTTACTTTGATCTGTTGCCAATGGCTCATCAAAGATGAGTAGATGTTTGTTCTTACTGCCCCAGGAAAATCATTAATTATTAGTCTATAATTTCAATGCAGCAAAGTGAACATAGAGTATTAGTCTATTGTGTATATTATTTAAGATCAAATAATTTTTGACTAATGATTAAGTCAATTCATTCAAGCATTAACGTATTTAGATATGGATGACATGGCTCCTAATATTTAGTGTAACCACTGTTTTTCTTATTGTAATCACCTGTTTCTCCATAACACAATGTTGACTTTAATTTTAGATATTATAACAAGATCAAAAAGTAAACAATACTTAAGAAAGTTTATCCAAAATGATAATAAAATTAAATTAAGAATTTAGGCAGTGATTTAATTACTATACTTAAGAAAATTTGTATAGATATATGACAGGAGACATGAAGGTAGTAACATAAGTTTTATTAATAATGGACTTAAGGGCATTAACAGAGTTTTAAATTGACTTACTTAAGACCTACATAATTGCTTTTCAGATTTGTAGGTTCACATGAATGAATTGAAGACTTATATTCATCTATTCATATCTTCAAAAATCCATCCATTTTCCGTGAAAGACTATTTCTTTTTACGTCATACATGATCAAATAGAAATGGTATATGTGGGAAGCCATATTTAAGTCTCCAGGAAAATAAAGATGCCTTTGGATTCTGGTCACCAAGCAACATTCAGTAATCCAAGGAAATGTGCTCAATAATGAAAACAAATTACTGTGGATAAGAAACAACCTATCTAGATTGATTGTTTAATAAACAGCAGCTCCACAGTGGGACAAGAGAAATTTAATTATACTGAGAGAAAAATATTTTCTACTTGCAGTTAGCCTAGAATGTACGAATTTTTCTTCACATCCAGCCCAAAGATAAGCAAACCTTTTTTTTTATCACCTACTGATCCTTTCTACTATCAATTGCTGTAGATCAACTTCCTCATACAGCCACCCAAAAACATACAACTCAGGGAGTACACCACTCCCTCACATATCACCAAGATAATAAATCGTAAAGTGCACTATCATACTAATATCACCCCCTGGTTACTCAGGGACATTTGTGGAAGAGGGGGCAGTAAGAATGTAAGAGCACAAGAATGGGAGGAGTATGATATTCAAGATAATCCACACAAGTTAGGCCAAAGCAGTCATAATTGGACTTTGGATGCCCTATGCAATTTCCAACACACTATTGACCCCCACAAAGTCTAGCATTTCTAAAGGCACCAAGATCCTTGGAGGCAAGGGATTGACAGCCACAGTAGTGTTCCTATGCTTAAGGGAAACATGGGAAAGGTTTCAGGGAAATGCCACTGGGTCCTTGTACGTCATCGGAGAGGAGGGCTCAGAGGAGAGCCTGGCATGTACATTAAAGGATTCTCTGGGGATTGGGGGGGAGGCATTGGGGATGGGGAGGGAAGGGTGAGGGGAGGGGGATCAGTGGGTCAGGGGGAGGAGGAGGGAGGGAACCGGTGTACCTACCAAGTTTGTATAAGCGGAAATAATAATAAAAATGTAAAAAAAAAAAAAAGAAAAATTTCCTCAGGTGTGGTATTTTGCGATTCTTGCTCTGGTATTCCATGAATGTGTATGTAGGCTTCTTCAGGGTGTCCCACAACTCTTGAATATTCCTCTCAAGTATCTTTTTGCCTTTAACAACCTCTTGCATTGATCTGGTTAATTCTACCACTTTGTCTTCAAGATCTGAAATTCTATTTTCTGCTTCTCTAGTTCTGCTGATAAGACTCTCTGTTGAGTTTTGAGTTGAAGATAACTTGTCTTTTAGTTCAATTTGAAACTCTGCCTAGACTGTTTTAACTGCTCTCTGCCTTTTTTGTTTCTTGAACTGTTTTCTCAACTCCTTCAAGTGTCTGTTGTGTTCCTGTTCAAAGTAGTTGATGCAGTTGTTTAATTCCTCCTGGATTGCCTCTTTCATAGTATTGATCCTGGTAATGATCATTCTTTAAAAGTCGTTCTCTTGGACCTGGCTTCTTAGCTATTTTCTGTAAATTTGTTCTGGTTGAAATCTATCATTATGGGGTTAATTCTTTTGGTGGGAGATTTGTCTTCTTGAGTTTTGTTTTCTCGTAGATCTGCACTTTGACTTGGGCATTGTTGTTGTCTCTTAAGATCTTTCAGTTGCTGTGTGCTTTTTAGTGAACTGATTTAGTTGGTATTACTACTCTTGGGCAGTTATTACTAGTGTTTGCCTTGGGTTGTGTAGGTGTGTCTGTTGTTATTTTTATTTCCTAGATGAGGCTATTAGACCATTAGTACATCAATTGAGTCAGGTTTAGTAGACAGGGTGTGAATATTAGTATGTTAGTTCACTGTTTGATTTAGTACCTTGGTGATATGTGAAGGTGAGTGGTATAATCCCTGAAGTTGTATGTGTTTGGGGGTTGCTATGTGTAAAAGTTAATCTACAGTCATTAATAATTGAAAGGAGCAGGATGGTAAAAAAGAAGGTGTTTACTTATCCTTGGGGAGAAAGTGAAGAATCTCTCCCATGTGATAGTATGATTTTAGAGGACTTCAGATGTATGTCCTTTGTCCCCTAGAGCTTTGCTTGAGTTTCCTTTGGACTCTGTTGAATTCTAAGTAAAAGTGTGTCCTCCCTGGGAAGGAGACCTGGCAGTGAGGGTCCTGGGAAGGAGGACTGGGAGCGAGAGCTGGGCTGGGAATGAGGACCGAGAGTGAGGGTCCTGTCCCAGGCTGGCGGGAAGGGACAAAGGGGCAAAGTTTCTCTTTTGTTGCTTTGAATAATTACATATTCCTAGACAACTTCAAAGAACAAGGAAAGTCCTCCTATTTTTCAATAGCTTCCAACAGAGCTCACCCATTTCATATTGCATACATCAAAATAATATATCAAATTATATATTCATAGAGCTGGCACTTACCCATTGTTCAATATGTATCTTCTTCAAAGCAGCTTATCAGTATTTGGTAGTTTTGATTTGGGAACCATTTATTTCCTGCATTAATGTGTATGTAGTATGCTTTTGTTTATTTCCTGTTCTTTGTTGCTACATCAAATGGAGATTTTGTTGTCTACATTAGTCAGTTCCACCTACCCCAAAATGATGAATCCCTGAAAGAAGCGCAGTTCATGAGGAAAGGTTGATTTTAGCTCATGGCTATGCAGTTTTTTGTCTGTAGCATCTGGTTCTATTTTTGTGCTGAAACATTGGTTGAACCATGATGGGTTAGAGTGTGATGAAGAAAAGCAGTCCAGTACATAGTAGATAAGAGACAAGGAGAGAGAGAGAGAGAAGCCTCTGAGCTAAGAAGATGTGTTGAAATAGTTACAAGCTCCAGGGATATCCTTTCAGACTGGTCCCACTTTCTAAAGTTTCATTGCTTCCTAGATAACATCATTGATAGGAAAAACACTTGGACACATGATCCTGTAGGAAAAAATCATATCCAAACTAAACTTTGTAGATTTTGTATAAACTGTTTTGGCAGGGCTGCATTATTAATGGTGGTCCCACCTGTTGTGGACTTTGTGTCACTATTGATGTCATCACTCTGAGCAGTGTACAGACTTCACCACCCTGTTTCATGGTATAAGGGACTGGGCTCCATAATAAACTTGACTTGGTTTTTCAGTCTTTCCAAGATCCCCTCTTGACCCAGCCTAACTTAATTCTGCTTATCCCACTCTGGTACCTATCAGGATTGCGAGATAAGCCTGCTGGTCACAGAACCCTGCACCAAAAGAAAATTTTCATGAGCAGTGCAGCTTCCAGGGTCTGCCGCACCTGGACTTACTCTGGGGCACCTCCCACACTCTCCAATTCATCCTCAACTATGGCTGTTTGTGCTTAATCATGGTGGTTCAGAGACAGGCATTCAACAGGCAATCACCTAAAAGAGCGTTGACATCATTTTGAACATAGTAAAGGAACTCCATGTCCTCCTGGCTATTGATTCAGTAGGGGTAGAAATTGGAAAATGCATTTGATACATGCATAAAATTAAAGGATACAAATATGATATTAAAAAGCTTAATGCTATCAGGGAATTGTATCTAATGGATTAACAATATTTTATGGACACCCATTGAAAAGTGTAGAGTTGTATGCTCTGGCTAGTGGTGATATGGTTTAATAGTCTCTTTATTAATTAATTTCCTAAGGTCACAACAGGCCAGGTGTGGTCACATACATCTGCAGTTGAAGAATCCATGGTAGGAGCTGAAAGACCCTAAGTCTTTCAGTCAGGAACGAGGGCACCGAGAGAAAGACCAAGACCCTTCTCCTGCGATAGCATGAGGTTTTATTTAACGCGCCGGGCGACTCCAGCAACCTCTCACGCAGGAGAGACTGAAGCGGCCCTGAGCAGCTCGGGGAAGGGGTTTATAAAGGGGTTTATGGTGAGGGTCTCATTGATGAGGAATTGTACAATCACTAGTCAGCAAGAGTCCAGGCCTCCGTGATTGCAGTCTACCTGCTTAACCTCAGGAAGTTTGCTCCGAATGGCAATTATGCTACTAACAGTATTTCTTGCAAGACTTATTTTCCCTAGGGTTGGTCATCTAGAGGTTATAGCTTGTTTTCCCATCACCAAGGGTTACAGCTCCTTTTCCCATCACCAGGGGTTTCAGAGAGGGGAGGGAAGTGGCAAGGTGCATAGTTTTAGGCAATGGCTAGCAGTAGCTATGCTTGAATAGCTATGAGCAATAGCTAGCTATAGCTATGCCTGATCAGCTATGAGCAAATATCTACACTGTGGGCCTGGACTGGCCCGTTCTGTGAGTTTTCTTTTTAGGGCAAGTGTCTTTCATTCCCTCCTCTTTTTAGGCACACTCCAATCATGGAGTGGCAGTTACAGTTCTCATGGTAAATTTCTGGGAGGATTGGAGTCAGTTTTTCAGCAGGGGTGTTCCTTCCAGGCCATTCCAGCAGTGAGGGATGTCTCTTCGGAATTCCAAAGACCTTGAGAGACCCATCCCAGCATAGCTGCTCTAATCCTGCCTCACTTTCCCATAAACCTATTTGAGGACTCGGACCACTCTAAGGATAAAGGTCAATGACTCACTCTAACTGCTTCTGCTGAATAGGGATGGTGGAGATGAGAGTGGCCTGATGCCCTCATCTAAGTCCTCATCTATGAGATGCTGGGATGGTCTAGGTCTTTGATAGATGGCTTTATTACTTCAAGGTCATCTAAAAGAGACAAAACAGATAACTTAAGCCTACAAGATAAACATTTAACTGGGAAGGCACATGGGATAAACCAAATAAGCTCATCATGTTGTAAGGTATAAGAGCCAGAAGCTAATCTATACTGGAGCCCCCCCTTTTTCTTTTTTTCTGGCAGCTGTGAGTCTCCAAGGTCACATTCTAAAGGAGTGTAAAAGAACATATGCCTTTGCATGGAAAGTTTACAGATCCCTGAGCATTATCTTAGGCCCCTTCCTCTGATTTAATGAAAAGCCAGCTTTGGCTTGATAATAGAGTCATTACCTTAACACCTGGAGTTTTCTGTTTTCTGATTTAACTCCTTAAGTTTGTCATTGTATTTTTCCTCTGTCAAGCACTGAATTTAACTTTAGGCAACCTTTTAGGACAAGGGGCAAAACTTTATTAAACTTTTCACCAACCTATGTCTCTGGCTTTAACTCTACAGCATAAAATGTCTTTCTTGGGTGCCATAGGCCAGAGCTGCAGCCTCGAACCAAGGTTCCCTGGATCAGGTGCGGCAAGGAGTCAGCAGAATGGAGAACAAAAACGACTCTCTTGGCTTAGTGAATCTGGACCCATTTACTGAAACTTCTGTGACAGCTTTTATGCAGAAAATTTTGGGGTAAAGATTGTTGCACTACAAATAGACATATATGTGCTTCAGTTACAAATATAATAACCAATGACTCAAATGTCAAGCACCATGGGACAGCTGAAGATAAAGATCTAAGCATTGTGAAACACTATATATAGATTATATCTATAAAATTTACAATACCCCTAGAGCATACAAAAAGGCAGCATTTCCATTCTTGCTTTAGTGGTATGGTCTTCTCTAAACATTTTATTTGCATTAGTTTCCACCAACTGCACTTAGTGCACAGACTATGAAAAAGGTTCTCAGCTTCACCTTCAGGAAGGACATTTTTTTCAAGAACCTAACCCATTGCTTGAAGGTAGAGGCACTTAATAGAAACATTCTCTCAGTATTTCCAAATCTAGCCAGTCTATAATGCTCCACCAGATAGCCAAGAGGCTGAGCCCACATAGTTGTAACAGAGACTGCATTTTATAAAAATATACAGAGAAAGATTGAGTTCCTTTTGATTTCAGTAAGGAACATATTTTACAATTAACTATATGTGTCCCCAACATTTTATAAGTCCCAGCATGAGCTTAAGCAATATAATTATTAAAAAAAATTCCTCCTATGATAGCATCCTTTTATTTCTCTGCTTTGTGCTTCAATCCAGAATTTTGCTTGGATTTTAGGCATAGCATCTTTAACATTCTTGCTTGCAAGTCCTAGATAATGATCTATCTGCGCCTGATGTTGCTCATAAATAACAGGAATACTGATGAGTGAAATCAGCTAAAGTCAGTGTGTCAGACTATTGAACAAGGCACCAACATAGGTAAACACCCACATCAACACTGGGAACTTCAGAGAATCAACTAAATCATCAACTAAGAAAAGGCACCTGAGTTCTTTTATGGTGCAGTTCACATGACTGAGAGCAGAATTGCTGTACTTCGAATCAATTCCTCGGATATAGCAACATCAGATTCCAAATATGCCCTGAATGGGTGGCCTTCATCTGATTTCTGGATTGCTTGGATCACACCCTTATATACTCTAAAACTGAAGTCACGGAGAGCAGGGCCAAGGCAATGTAGGCCATCACACTCACGATCCTAAATACTCTCAAGGAAAGCAGCAGGAACAAGTTAGTGCCAAACACCATTCCAGTTTTTTTAATATCTCTAGTAGAGGAGGTCAACAACCGAAGAGCCCGAGCCTCTGCACCTGGGCTCAACTGGGGTGGAGGGGGGCAAGGCAGGGGCAGATGGGGTCCAGGTGGGTTTGTCTGGGGGCTCACGCCAGTGGGGGCAAAACATAAATTACCTAGGCAAGAATGCTTAGCACCTGTCCATGGGCGTTACTGTGACATACCAAGAAATTCCTAGCACCTGCCCATGGGGTTACTGTGACCTTCCCAGGGAACAGGCTTTGGGCCTGAACTGGGAAGAAACACCAAGACCTGACAATTTTTATATTTTTTTCATTTCTCTTAAATAAAGCCATGTCTTTTCTCCAGAAAATGTTTTCTTGAAATAATATCTTATCAGGTTGGGACCTTATCCACCAGAATGGTTGGATAAGGATGTGGCATTTAGGGTCTTTAAACTGCAGACTTTTTTTACATGCTATCTGGCATTTTCTGTAATCCATGATTTTCTCTTTTAACATCTTTGGTGTGTCTAAAACCAGAACCACGTGGATGACTTTATAATAGTGCTAAAATATTTTATTCTATTAAGCCTAAACCTAGAATATTCGGGCATTCAGGCATGTAAACAAAGGAATGCCTAAAAAAAATTACTATTAAGCATATAAGGAATCTCAGTAATTACTTTATGAGTGACTAATGAACGTGTCATTTTCCTGATCTTAAACATTTTAGTAAAATCAAAAGTTGACAAAAGCCTAGGAAGGAAGTTGAGCACTAGAATTTTGTGCTCCCTTGTCCATTAACATAGAAACAAAGAGGCTTCCCATTTGCCTGTTAAATCCAAGGTTCTCATGAGATGCTCAACCTGGCATTTTTGGGCTTTCCTTTGCTGGATATCAGTAGCAAACACCTTTTCCCATCGGAGGGAAGCTAGGAGCTTTAGGCCATTTCATTGGTCCCTGGCAGAGTGCTTGACCCCTGGGCCCTGGGGTTCAGGGGCAATCTTCCTCTAGTGGAGATTCCCATAGTTGGGACATAGGCCACATGAAAGCTTCCTGTGCTTACAACCATCTCAAAGTGCCCAGTCTGGTCATATTTATAGCATCTTTCCATCTTTCCCCTGTCAGAAGGGGTCCTTCGTTGGTCTGCTTGGGCATGCCTGGTGGTATTCTACCTATCCCCTTAGGCAAATGTCAAGTGTTGATTTGTTTGTTTCCTGTTTTTTTTATTAAGTCTTAGGTCACCTGTCCTATTTTAAAGTCCTTAAAATGGTCTAAAAATAAGTTTAAAGGGGTTGTCTGCATCTGTCCCATTTCATCCATCAGTGGGGTCACAGAAAAAAAGAAAGACAAACAGAAACAAAAGATTCTGCCTCCAAGACAGAAATGAAAGCTTCCTGATGGCGGACTATTTAATCATAGTGTGCCAACCTCTCCCTTATATAAGGATGCTCTCCTCCAGATGGGGCCTATTTCCCCCTAACAGATAAGGACCCTGTTGTCCTCCACATGGGAGTTTGACTGATGTGGAAGCTAGATGAAATTCCTGTTTTCCTTAGTCTTGAGGGCATTGGGAGGCAAAGCTCTTCCTGAGTTACTAGCTGATACTTTTGGTACAGCTTTATAGTCTCTTAACTTTCTGTCATTTGTTGTCTAGTTGGATGGTATCATAACTTAAAGATCTTCCTGGGATCATCTCTTGTCTAAGATGTATACAGGGCATGTCTGAGAATATGCTACAACTTGACTCTCTTTTAGATTGGTAGAACTAAGCATTCACAATTTCTAGATAGTCCCTGGACAGGAAGGGGAAATCTCTCTTTTGGCTTCAATTAGTGGACCTGGACTTAAGGAAAGGATGCATGGCTTAGCAGAGTTCTGCCAATCACTATATACACAGTGTTTTCAGCAAAGAACATCCACTGACACTGCCCGTGGTGTGGTCGGGGGAGACTAGCGCTCCACCCGACGCCACCAGAGCCCCACCTGATGACACTAAAAGGGGAGAGTCCATGGTCCACAGTGCCTGAAGCTTCCTGTATTCCCTATGCTATTTAAACAGCATAATCATTGTCTCAGACTTGAAGCACTTTCCTTCAGGGCAAACATTTCTAGGAATTCCCTTCCATTGATTGACTAATAAGAGCTAAAGTCCCATTGATCCCCACTGTACTACATAGACAAAGAGCTAGAGTCACATTGATTCCCCACCGCGACACAGACAGACAAAGGTTGGGAATCCCTCCACAGAGATCATTCAAGTACCAGTCTGGCCACACTCTTTGCAGAGTCATGGGTGATAACTTGGCCATAGTGGGTTCAGCAGTTTCGTGACTTGCGATCAGATTCTAATCTGATCCCACCCTAGACCGTATGTTATCACCATGGAAACGCAGAACTGGCCCAATCGAATCCCGTGGCTTTAAGAGATCTTAGGGATCTCGCCATGGGACTACAAACTTGAGCCAGAGGTGTTACAGGTTTCCCACCTCAGGCCGACACTCACTCACACATTCATACAGAGGTTAAAACATTCCCTCCCCCATTTTGCAGGTGTCCTTTTCCTCCCACTCCAGGAGGCCTGCTCCAAAAGGTGAGCAGAGGTTGGTTTAGCAGAGTCTCTTTTACCGTGAAGTCCAAGATTTAGAGAAACCCTCTAGCTGGCCTTGAGTCCATTCCAAGCTGCAGCTAGGCTGCATCTGTTGGGCGGGCCTCAGCTTCTCCTGCTGGCCACTCCCTGGGGGCAGGGAGGGCCCTGGTCTCAGACTTCTCTAGTTTTCACTCAGGACCCCATGGATAAGCTTCTTGCTGTCCTTAAGAAGTTGGGATTTTAGGAGTAACCAAATTTCTGCTTAAAACAGACAATTGAAATACATTTGAATACATGAAACTTAATTCTTAGTTTCTAATTTTTGAACTCAATGTCTTTTCTTTTAAAGTATGGAAGAAGCATAACATACAATACTTTCTTTAACCATCATCTCTAATTTTCAGTCTCTCATAAATCTAACATCCCACAAACCTTCACAACATACTTTAACGTTCTTTTTAAGTAACCATAACCCTCCTGCACATACTTTAACCTTCTAAGTAACTTATCTTATTTCATAAACCTTTTTTTAACCTTTAATACATCTAAGTACCATACATATTTTTTCCTACTCGATGGTTTCCTGTTGCTTTCACGTTAGTTATCCTATAAGAACTGTCCTTTAAAAGAGGCAGTAGACCTCATCTTAAAAATCATTATATCCGAATTAAGTTTACAAGATTGTAGCAGAACACAGAAGTACACCTGGGAACAGGGAATTAGAAAGCAGATTTGTCCCCAAGAAAGGGAACTCATACATACCAGGAGAATGAAGAAATTCCAATGAATTTCTCAGAAATCAGTTTTCCTTTCTGGCTGCTAGATATGTTGGTATTACTCATGGGAAAACAAACTTCTAAGGGAACTACAAAAGTGATGTTATAAGATCCTAGGTAAAAACACAATACCACTTTTGGTGAAGTTTCATAAAAATCAAGATAAAACAAGTATTTTGGTCAGTACATACTCAGGCCTTTTAACATTATCAAAATGATCTATTCCTAAGTGTGCATGTGCATTTAAATTGAGCATGCCAAATAGTAAACAGTCAAAAACCAAAATGTGATCATAAGGCAATGAAATTTATAGTGGCCACTGCTTGTTATTTTGAAACATAAAACCCACATATTATAAGAAATCCAGGTAACCAAACAAGTCAGAACATGTTAAGTAACTCATTATCATCACAGGCAAAACACAATGAACAACAGTTTTTCTGGTCCATTCACTGCAGGGGGCAGAGGCTCCTGACATTTTTAAAACACACATCTACTAACTTAGAAAGTGGACCATTTATCAGAACAGAGGTGGTAAATTTTTCCCCCTTTTTTTTTCTACCTTAACACTCAGATTTTGGGTTCTTTTCCTAACATCCTTTCAGTGCCTCAAGACAAGATAGACAAGACACAAATACTGCAGACTGCAGATCAAACTACAGACAGCAGATTCAGACAAACTACAGATAGCAGATTCAGATAAACTCAGGTGGGAAGCAGACATTTCTGTCCTTTTCCCTACAGATTGAGGACACTCCTGTCCTCCACTGACAGTCCAGAGCGTCCTCGGGACTCTCACAGTCTCTGTGATATGACACGTCTGTCTCACAGTTTTTGACTACCCCAAACCTAGTACTCGTACAAGGAAACAAAACAGACACAGTCTTATACCAAACACAAACAGACATAGACTCAGACAAAGCACAAGTAAACACAGACAGGAGCGCTCATGTACCTCCAAGGCCAGTGTTGGGACAGTCTCTCAGGGGTCTCGTATCCCAGATGAACCCCCAAAATGAAAGACCCAAAGTCTTTCAGTCAGGAATGAGGCCACCGAGAGAAAGCATGAGGTTTTATTTAACGACGCACCGGGTGGCTCCAGCAACCTCTCACGCAGGAGAGACTGAAGCAGCCCCGAGTAGCTCAGGCAAGGGGTTTATAAAGAGGTTTATGGTGGGGGTCTCATTGATGAGGAATTGAATCACTGGTCAGCAAGAGTCCAGGCCTCCGTGATTACAGTCTACCTGCTTGACCACAGGAAGTTTGCTCCGAATGGCAATTATGCTATTAACAGTATTTCTTGCAAGACTTGTTTTCCCTAGGGCTGGTCATCTTGAGGTTATAGCTGTTTTCCCATCACCAAGGGTTACAGCTCCTTTTCCCATCACCAGGGGTTTCAGGGGGGAGGGAAGTGGCAAGGTGCATAGTTTTAGGCAATGGCTAGCAGTAGCTATGCTTGAATAGCTATGAGCAATAGCTAGCTATAGCTATGCCTGATCAGCTATGAGCAAATATCTACACTGTGGGCCTGGACTGGCCCGTTCTGTGAATTTGCTTTTTAGGGCAAGGGTCTTTCAGAGCAGGTCCCTGAACAAGTATGCAGGCTCTTGCTGAGTTGATGTGGAAAACCCAGCCCACAGTGGGTGGTATTTTCCAGTGGTAGACTGAATGATAGGAAGTGCATGGAGGAGGGAATTGCTCTTTACTTATTCTGTATTGACTTTAGGTTGAGTCTACTCTTTGGGGTGCATTGACTTCTTGATTGGCACTGCCTTCTTTGTTGTTGCTGACACTGCTGCCTCCATCCTTGGATGACACAGAGCTCAAATCTTTCTACCCTATTGCTCTTCCCACTCTCTTTGAAGCCTGGTCTCATAGGCTTTGCTGCTGTTTGCTGTTCCTTGGAGCCGAGCCATATTTTGATGATATAACAGCTCAACATCTTCCCTCCAGTTAAATAAAGGCTTGAAACCTTCTTGGAATCTTTTGGCTTTGTGAGACATTGTGGTCAAGAATGAAGCAGCTACTGATGGCTACTTTGAAGGACACTATTTTTATTGTTGTGCTGATTTAATAAAGATACACACACACACACACACACACACACACACACACACACACACTCACACATTCTAGTAATTCTGTTCTTCTAGAGAACCCTGACAAATACAACAGGCACATTGTCATCTCATTATGCAAACCATATTCACTCCAACTTTAAAAGCCCTTATAGACTATATTAGTAGTCCCAACACGGTCCAAAAATTCAAAGTGAAAACTGTTTTGTAAAATAAAAAATAATTTGCATGCTTCCAACACACAATACTATAGAATAAATATTCCTGCTCCAAAAGGACAGAATGATGGCACATCCAGGAACGTTCAGTCCATAACAAGACTGAAAACCAGCAGCAAGGCTCCAAATCCTGTACCTTCAAGTCTAACACCTCTTGTTGTAGTCATCACAGTTCCAAAGGGCTTCAGTTACTTCCCTCCAGTGCACCATAGATCACATCGTTCTCTTGGTCGGGCTTCTCCTACGAAGTATAGCTATCCTTGGCAGATGTCTTACATTGACTTTGGCATCTCTAACATCTTCAATTATCAATGGCAAACCATGCTTTAACTCCATAGCACAAACTGCCATTCTTTGGCCTCTAAACTGCATACTTTCCACCACACATAGACTAGCTTCCTCCATTCTCTGAAACCGTGGAAAAGGGATCCATGACCTCTTCTTTCTTGCATCTTTGATGCCTCTAAACCTGGGACCATCTGGACAGCATTACTAGGTTCTGCTGTAACCTTCATGTGAAGATTGGCTCCATTGAATCAGAGCTGATTCAGGTTCTCTATGCTAACTCTCAGAATCTCTCTTGAGCCTTTGCTTTAGAGGAACAGGCAATTTCTTTGGGACGCTGTCCTTTAGCTCTTCTTTTCCAAAAGAATTTGCATTAGGTAGGAACCTTCCTTGAGGAATTTGTCCTCAGGATAGGGCCTCTTCTATTATCCAAATTATGAGCAAGCTTTGATTTGGTCATGGAACTTATGTCTTTAACAATAGCCATTATTTTACTCTCTCCCTCTTCCTGGTCTAACTCTTTGTTTGCATTGCATTTTTCATCACCAAACCTCATAGTTTTCATCTTATTCTGCCATTCTTTGCTCTTTTTTCATAACTCTGAACAGGAGTACTAAAAGTAGTCATGCCACACTGTCAAGACTGCATTGCCTTGAAAGTTCCTCTGGCAAACACTTGAGGTAAATGCCAGGCAAATTTTCAGGAACAGGAAAAAGCTTTATCAAATTCTCTGCCAATGCATCGCTATGCTTACTCCCCCTGAAGTCTTAATGCAGTCTCTGTTCCCCTCTGGATCATCAAAGGGTGATATTTTACTGCCTGCATCTCTCGCAGTGTCAATCTCTTCCAAGATTTCACTAGAATGGATCTCGTCTCCAAGGTGCCAAAGCTTCCCCAGTGCAAGATTACTGAAGTGCTTCTTAGTTCTTCCAACAAACATTTCCAAAAGCACTCTATCCAACTCACAGTGATGGCCATTCTACTCGGTAACCAACCCAGTACTTTCTGTATCAGATATCTTATTCTCACACAGCAATGCCCCACTTCTCTGGTGCCAAATTCTCTCAAAGACACTTTACGTTCTGTTACCAGATGATCTTAATGTTATAGCTATACCCCACTTCTAGATACCAATTTCTGCATCAGTTGCTCTTTTTATTTCTGATTTCTGTGAGACAAAATTCAAACTCTGTGCTCAAATAAGAGTTTACAGAGAAATTATTGTAGAGACCTAAAGACTTGCATAGGAGTGCCATGGTTTTTCTAAGTTCTTGTTGGCATATAAGGTACAGAGATGCTCACAGATTTGAATGATGTATATTAGCATGAAACTAAGTTTTCCAATGTGTTAAAGCCCTTGGGTGTGGATATGGAGGTATTTAAAAGAGGGAAGACATATGAAGAGTCTACAATGGTAAACTGCAAACCAATAGGACATTCAAACCACAGTTCCAATGGAATAAAAACAACTGGCAAAATCCAACTTCAGTATTTTTGAGCCTCTAAAATATTTTAAGCCTGAGCAATAATTTAAGAGATGAATGATCAAAAGTACAAGTGAAAGTGATTAAGTTTCTCCTAGGAATAGAAAGTTGACCCCAACACTCTGTCCTGCAAGCAAACACACTGGAAGTACTTTTTCAGCATCCAAATGTGACTGGGGTGCAGTGGTGGCCACAGTGCAAACTCTGAGCCTGTTAGACCAAATGAGCTATCTTCAGGGCTGAGTGAGTTGACAAGTAAATAGACCCACCATACCTGGCCTCTGGGGAAGGCCAAGCAAAAAAAACCAGTCCCACCAAGACTATTGGAAATGAGAAAATTTGCAGTGGTCATTTGAGCAATTTTCCATGGAAATGGCTGGATTCTACAGGATTTGGTAAGGGAGTGTCTTCTATCCATGCCTGTATCCTCAATATCAAACTTTTAACAAAAGAGTTAATGAAATATTGAGAATGTTCTCTGTGGTATTTCAAATCTTTGTGTTTATTTTCCCCTTTCTATATTTTATACTATTTGCTGGAATCTGGTATCAAAATATTTGCAATGAAGTATAATCCCCACATAAAAAGCTATATTTAATGGATATAAGACAATGAGTCTGTAATTCACCTTTGAAATGTCATAAGTTACCAAGACCATAGACTTGTCCAATACTTCCCAATATCCACTCTAACCTACTACGCCTATTTTAGATGATCATTTACATTTATGTTTCTGTAATAAACACTTAACATAATATATAAATATCTGGTATTTTTATTCACTTTTATGATCACACAGACACTATCTACATGACCTAACAAAACAGTTGCTAATATCTGCACCTAAAAACTTAGATTGTTAACCTAGTAAGTAGGCACCAACAGACATATATACTATGTTATGACAATTCTAACACTTCAGATCAAAACCAGAATTGGTGGATGCTCTCTAGAGCAAATAGCATAGTTCTTCAACTTCCAAAAACCTGGATATATTTGTCTTCAATGTGCTCTGTCTGAATGACTATGATGCATAACTCCAAGTGCCTGGATCACACACACAAACACAGTGTTCTCTGTGTTGACAACGTTTCAACAACGGGCTATTGCTCCCTCTTTAAGCCTAAATATTTTCTTGTACTGCTTTCATTTCCATAGAGGTGGTTTCAGGGTCTTTTGTAAACATGAGAAGCCCACATAACTATCCCCTCTATCAGCACAGCTGCCTCCACCAGGGTATTTGCATACTACTCCCTGGGGAG
This sequence comes from Typhlomys cinereus, assembly GCA_023101885.1. Classification (NCBI taxonomy): domain Eukaryota; kingdom Metazoa; phylum Chordata; class Mammalia; order Rodentia; family Platacanthomyidae; genus Typhlomys; species Typhlomys cinereus. The sequence continues at coordinate 1,637,789 of JALPQD010000295.1, read as the reverse complement.
GCCCTTCTTCTCCTAGTCTGAGATAAAAGCTCAGCTGTGTCCTTGCCCTGACCCATCCCTGACCTCAGTCAACTTTCTCAAAATGAAGTTCCCTGTCCAGCTCCTGGGACTCATAATGCTCTGGATTCCTGGTAAGGAGAGAGGGACATGAGAAATGAGAAATGAGAGGGTGGGTGAAATCTGTACCCAAGGCTGCCAGGTGTGTTGGACATGTGAGTGAGCTGGCTAGAGTCCTCCAGGAAGGGCACATGAGCTTTAGTTCTGTGGGTGAAAGATCCCAGATGGGACAGGACCTGTGATCCTGTGAAGACTGACACTCATGGAATGGGACAATGTAAGTTAGGTCTAAATTTCATTTTGAGCAATCAGTATACCAGTTTATACAAATGGATAATGTTTGCTTATGAACAAAAATGATATACACAACAATATAAATCTTACTTCGAATAAATAATCTAAACGAAGCATTAATGCCTACTCATGAAGCTTATACCTGACTTTGAACTTGTTTCTTCTAATTTCAGGTTCCACTAGTGATATTGTGATGACTCAGTCTCCAGACTCCCTGTCTGTCACCCCTGGAAAGTCAGCCTCCATCTCTTGCAGGTCTAGTAAGAGCCTCCTACACAGTAATGGAAACACATATTTGAATTGGTACCTGCAGAGGCCAGGGCAGTCTCCAAAGCTCCTGATCTATGAGGTTTCTAAGCGGTTATCTGGGGTCCCAGACAGATTTAGTGGCAGTGGGGCACAGACAGATTTCACACTCAAAATCAGCAGGGTGGAGCCTGAGGATCTGGGAGTTTACTACTGCATGCAAACTATAGAGTATCTTCCCACAGTGATACAGACACCAACAAAAACCTCCCTGCTTGGGGCAGTCCAGGTGCCAAATGTGCTGCTTGTATGGGGAAGAGCACAGCACCCTCTGCATCTGTGTGAGAGGGAGATGCTGGGAACTCAGGGTAACTGGCTGCAGCTGAAGGCTCTGGACCATCAGTGTCTTGGCTGCATGAGAAAGCCACAATGTTCTCATCCTGCCCATAGCCACAGCTTTGCTATTGCATCTGAAACAAGAGCCACCAGCAGCTGCAGAGGTGATGATGTTGGAGGAAGACACATTCTTACCCATCATGCCTTGTCTGCCTTCATCATTCAATAGCATTAATGTATCAGGTAAGTAATACATGTGCTCTTGTTATGTTGACTTTACTATTATCTAATCAACTTCATTTTCCTGTTTTTTAGTTTTTTTCCTAAGTTTACTTAATGTAGGTCACATGGATCCTGCTCCTTGTACTTTCTTTTTCTACAAAATACGTTTTCAGTGAAACTTTCAGAACATGTTTTCACTGATGTAGTGTGTCTTTCATGGAGCACAGATGTCTACTTTTGTTTTCCATTCTGTTTTAATGTTGTATGAACTTACCTACTTATTTTGAGAGAGAGAAAGAGAGTGAAGGGGTGCACACATGCTTGGAAGGGATAGGGATAGAGATGCAGGTCCAAGGGCAACGTTCCTTCTTCCATGTGGACTTCCAGAGGTCAAAATCAGTTAGTCATGTTTGTAAGCCTATGCTTTATCAGAGCTGTCTCAGAGGCCACTCCACTGTCTTTTTAAAATTAAGAATGTTCCTTTGTGCAGACATAATGAGTGATTGTCCTTACCTTCCTTCCTTCCCCATTCTTTGCTTCTCCCTTCTTCTCCCATCCACCCCAGTGTCTCCCTCACTTCCTGTCTGCATGTGTGGGGCACAGGGTTTGCTTTAAGTTGTCTGCTCTGGTAGGGTCTCAGACCTCTCTCTACAGCAGTTTATGTTGCCCTGTCTTTTGTAGACCCACAGATAGGGACCCTCCCCTTCACCAGTCTAGGCTTTTTAACTGAAAGATTAATCCATTTGTAATTACAGCTGTCAATAGGTGAGAACATAATCTTGTCAATCTATTATTTTCTGCTTATATTGCATAGATTTAACCTCTTTGAACTCTTACTATATGTCTTTGTGATCTAGTGGCTTTCTGTATTGGTAGGATTCGATTTTCTTTCTTTTCTACTGAGGTTTTGCAATCAAATATTTTCAGAATGGACTATCTTTATTTTGCTCATGGTAGATTACCAGAAATGTTTCTTGAAATGTTGGTGTTGTAATAAGTTTTTTTTTTTAATTTTTTTTAATTAAAAATTTAATTATACAAAAATTTTTTACCAGTTCCCTCCCTCCCCCTCCCCTTCCCCCAGTGTCTCCCCCCCAATTCCCAGAGAGTCCTTTATTGTGTGCGCCTAACTCTCCACTGGGTCCTCCTCTCCGATGACATATAAGGACCCAGTGGCATTTCCATAAGCCCTTTCTCTTGTTCCCCTTAAGCATAAGATCACTACTATGGCTGTCAATCCCTTGCCTCCAGGGGTCTCGGTGCCCTTAACAGATGCTAGATTTTATGAGGGCAACAGTGCGCTGGACATTGCGCAGGGCATGCAAAGTCCCATTATGATTGCTTTGGCCCCAACTATTGTTGAGAATCTTGCAAATCGTTGCTCCTCCCATCCTTTTGCTCTTACAATCTTACCGCCCCCTCTTCCGCAAATGTCCCTGAGCTCCAGGATGGGGAGAGATTAGGCTGTCCTAGTTCTATGTGATTGATATAGAGTCTCTGAAGTTCTGGATTGTGGTTTGTTGATTTTCTTTTGCAGTTTTGCTGCTCCTGCAATTCCCTTCACTCCATTCTGCTGGGCACTGTATGTCACCCCCTGGCCAGAGACAAGAAGCTGTTAACTGGAGTCTTGTTGTAATAGCACATTCAAGGGTAGATGTAATAAGAGTAGGAAACCTCACTGAGGGAGGGGTCCATCACCCATTTGCAAAATGATTACTTTTTATCTGCTAGACTATATGCCCTCCCCTTCTGGTGAGATCAGGAAAGAACGTCTGTGAACTTAACCAGGTTTCTCATTACTTACTTGCAGACCTTGATGGAGGCCTATTTTCTCTGCTGTAACATGGTCTCCTCTCTCCTTTTTTCTGGTGTGGCCCTCCTAACCCATGTCTCTTGTTCATCATCCTTGCAATTACTGTGTTACATAGGTTTACTTTTGAGTGTCTCAATGTGGGCTGGGTGAGTTTGGTACTAGGAGCCACCTATTAGGGAGTACATACGGCGCTTAATTTTCTGGGTTTGGGATGCTTCACTTAATATAATTCTTTCTAATGACATCCATTTCCCAGCAAATTCCAGTAATTCATCATTTTTGATGGCTGAGTAGTACTCCATTGTATAGATGTACCACGTTTCCTTATCCACTCGTCAACTGTTGGACATTTAGGTTGATTCCATGACTTTGCTATTGTAAACAGTGCTGCTATGAACATGGTCGAGCTTGTGCTATCGAGGCGAACCTCTGCTTGGGGGGTTATTCCCAAAAGTGGGATAGCAGGGTCATATGGCATTCAATCTTTAATTTCTTTAAGAATCTCCAGGCGGCTCGCCAGAGGGGCTGTATGAGCCTGCATTCCCACCAACAATGTAGGAGAGTTCCCCTCTCTCCACATCCTCTCCAGCATTTGTCGTTGTTTGTACTGTGGATTTTTGCCATCCTGACCGGGGTGAGATGATATCTCAGGGAAGTTTTGATTTGCATTTCCCTGATGGCGAAGGAAGTGGAGCATTTTTTAAGATAATTGTTAGACATTTTAATTTCATCCCTGGTAAAGTTTCTTTGAAGTTCCAGGGCCCATTTTTTAATTGGGCCAGTGTTTTCCTTGGAGTTTAATTTTTAAGTTCTTTGTGCACTCTGGACAGTAGAGCTGTCAGATATGTGGTTAGTGAAGATTTTCTCCCATTCTGTGGGTTGCCTTTGAGCTCGTGTTACAATCTCTTTATCTGAACAGAAGCTCTTTAATTTCACAAGATCCCAACTGTTGAGAGTTGGTAGCAGTGACTGTGCCATTGGATGTCTGTTTAGGAAGTGTTGGCCTAGCCCAATCAGCTCGAGGGAGTTCCCTATCCTTTCAACTATGGTTTTTAAGTCTCTGGCCTGATATCAAGGTCCTTGATCCATTTGGAGTTAAGTCTTGTACATGGTGACAAGTACGGGTCCAGCTTTAATCTTCTGCATGTGGAGATCCAGTTTTGCCAGCACCATTTGTTGAAGATGCTGTTCTTTTTCCATTGGATTCTTTGGGCCCCTTTGTCAAAGACCAAATGACTGTAACTTTGTGGGCTTATATCTGGGTCTTCAATCCTTATCCATTGATCTGTGTGTCTATTTTGGAGCCAATACCAGGCTGTCTTTATAACTATGGATTTGTAGTATAGACTTAGGTTTGGTATGGTAATACCTCCAGCTGTGTTTTTGTTACTCAGGATTGTTTTTGCTATCCTGGGTCTTTTGCGCCTCCATATGAACTTTGAGATTGTTTTGGTCAACTTCTTTGAAGAATTGCTTTGGGATTTTGATTGGTATAGCATTGAATCTGTATATTGCCTTTGGTAGGATGGTCATTTTTACATGTTGATTCTGCCAATCCAGGAACAAGGGAGGTCTTTCCACCTTCTGGTGTCTTCTGCGATTTCTTTCTTAGGGTTTTAAAGTTTTCATTGTAAGGTCTTTTACCTCCTTAGTTAGGTTTTATACCAAGGTATTTCATTTTTTTAGGGGTTATAGTAAATGGCATGGTTTCTCTCAAGGCTTTTTCACTTCTTTCTTTCTGGGCATATAGGAAGGCCTCTGATTTTTGCACATTTATTTTGTTATCCAGCCACCCTGCTGACTTCTCAATTAGTTCAGGAGCTTCCTGGTGGAGTTTTGGGATCACTCAGGTATAAGATCATGTCATCTGCAAATAGAGATAGCTTGACTTCTTCCTTGCCAATTTGAATCCCTCTTATGTCCCTTTCTTGTCTTATGGCTTCGGCTAGACTTCAAGTACAATATTGAATAGAAGTGGTGAGAGTGGACAGCCTTGTCTTTTCCTGATCGAAGTGGGAATGCTTCCAATGTTCCCCATTGAGCATAATCCTTGCTGTGGGCTTGTTGTATACAGCTTTTATTATATTGATAAAGGTTCTTCCATTCCTACTGTCTCTAGCGTTTTGATCATAAAAGGCTGTTGGATCTTGTCAAAAGCTTTTTTGCATCTATCGAGAGTATCATGTGGTCTTGGACTTGGACTGGTTTTACATGATGAATTACATTTATTGATTTGCGTATGTTGAACCAACCTTGTGTGCCGGGGATGAAGCCTACTTGGTCCCCATGAATGATCTTTTTAATATGTTTTTGAATCCGATTTGCTAAGACTTTGTTGAGAATCTTTGCGTCTGTGTTCATCAGGGAGATCGGCCTATAGTTTTCTTTTTTAAGTGAATCTTTATTAGGTTTTGGGATTAAAACGATATTAGCTTCATAGAAGGAATTTGGTAGTGTTCCTTCCTTTTGCTATTTGATGGAACAGTTTAAGGAGTATTGTGTTATTAACTCCTTAAATGTCTTGTAGAACTCTGTGCTGAATCCATCTGGTCCAGGACATTTTTGGTGGGAAGATTCGAGATTACTTCCTCAATTTCCTTATATGTTATAGGACTATTTAAATAATTCACAACTTCCTGATTCAATTTAGGTAAGTTGTGTTTACTTAGAAATTCATCCATCTCTTTTGTGTTGTCAAACTTCACAGAGTATAAGTTTTTGAAATATGATGTTATAATTCTCTGGATTTCTTGGGTATCCGTAGTGATAACTCCATGTTCATTTCTAATTTTGTTAATTTGGGTTTTCTCTCTCTTGCTTTTGGTTAGTTTAGCTAGGGGTGTATCAATCTTGTTGATTTTTTCAAAGAACCAGCTTTTTGATTGGTTGATTTTTTCTATCGTTTTCTTAGTCTCGATTTCAGATATTTCTCCCCTTATTTTGCTAATCTCTTCTCTTCTACTGCTTTTGGGATCAGATTGCTCTAGTTTCTCTAAAGCTTTAAGCTGCATTGTTAAGTTGTTTATTTCTGATGTTTCCATTTTTTTGACGTGGGCATTAAGAGCTATGAACTTACCTCTTAGAACAGCTTTCATTGTGTCCCAGAGATTTTGGTAAGTTGTATTTTCGTTATCATTCACTTTCAGGAATCTTGAATTTCCTTTTAATTTCTTCCTGAATCCAGTTCTCATTCAGCATCATAGTGTTAAGTTTCCAGGAGTTAGTGTATTTTCTCTTGTTTGATGTGTTGTGGATGTCGAGCTTTAGGCCGTGGTGGTCTGATAGGGCACAGGTTAGAATTTCAACTTTCTTGTATATGTGTAGATTCATTTTGTGGCCCAATATGTGATCTATTTTGGAGAAAGTTTCCGTGTGCTGCTGAGAAAAATGTGTATTCTTTGGTGCGTGGGTGAAAAGTTCGATAGAGATCTGTGAGGTCCATTTCTTTCAGGGTTTGATTAAGTTCCAAAGTGTCTCTGTTAAGCTTTTGACCTGTTGATCTATCCCATGTAGAGAGGGCGGTGTTGAAGTCCCCAAGAATTATCGTTTGGGGGTTGATTTCTTGCTTTAGACGCTGTAGGGTTTTCTTAATGAATGTGGAGGGGCCCGTATTGGGTGCATATATGTTCAGTATTGTGAAATCTTCCTGGTGAATTGTACCTCTGACTAAAATGTAGTATCCATCCGTGTCTCTTATAATTTTCTTTGGTTTGAAATCCACTTTGTCTGATAGCATAATGGCTACCCCTGCCTGTTTTCTGCTTCCATTTGCTTGTAGAATTGTTGACCAGCCTTTATTTTTAGAGCGTGCCTATCTTTTGTGGTGAGATGGGTTTCCTGCAGGCAGCAGATTGATGGATTGTGATTTTTAATCCAAGTTTGTAATCTGTGTCTCTTGATCGGTGAATTAAGTCCATTAACATTTAGTGTTATAATGGAGAAACTATTGTTAATTCCAGACATTTATTATGTTTAGTAGCTTTTATAAGTATATTGCTTCGCTTTTAATGGTGTTATATTTGCCTTCTGTTCTCCTGGATATGCCTGTTTTTTTCTTCACGCTTGAGTATCATTTCTAGCAGTTTTTGAAGGCCTGGTTTGGTGGCCATGTATCCCTTAAAGTGTCTTTGTGCTGGAAAATTTTTCTTTCTCCCTCGATCATGACTGATAGTTTTGCAGGGTAAATCAGCCTGGGTTGACATTTTTGCTCATTCAATACTTGAAGTATGTCTCTCCAAGCTCTTCTTGCTTTTACTGTTTCGACTGAGAATTCATTTGTTATTTTAATAGGTTTGCTTTAAAGTGACTTGTTTTTTCTCCCTTGAAGCTCTCAGCACCAGTTCTTTATCTTGAATGTGGAGTGTTTTAACTATTATTTGCCGTGGTGTGCTTCTAGTTTGGTCGTATCTGTTTGGGGTGCGGAATGCCTCTTGTATATGAATGGCCTCTCTTTTTTTAGATGAGGAAAGTTTTCCTTGATGATCGTTTGAAAAAATTTCCTCAGGGGTGGTATTTTGAGATTCTTGCTCCGGTATTGCATGAATACGCATGTTAGGCTTCTTCAGGGTGTCCATATCTCTTGGATATTTCTCTCAAGTATCTTTTGGCTTTAACAACCTCTTCCATTGAGCTGGTTAGTACTCCCACTTTATCTTCAAGGTCTGAAATTCTGTTTTCTGCTTCATTAGTTCTGTTGATAAGACTCTCTGTGGCGTTCTGGGTTGAAGATAACTTGTCTTTTAGCTCAGTTTTAAACTCTGCTTGAGTTTGTTTTAACTGCTCTATGCCACTTTTTGTTTCTTGCACTGTTTTTTCTCAACTCCTCCAGATGTCTGTTGTGTTCCTCTTCAAAGCGATTGATTCGATTATGTAATTCCTCCCGGATTTCCTCTTTCATATATTGAACATGGTAATGATCATATTTGAAAGTCGTTATCCTGGGTCAGGCTTTCTTGGCCTTTTTCCGCGGGTTTGTTCTTGTTGGAGTCTAACATTATGGGATTAATTTCTTCAGTGGGAAATTTGTTTACTTGAGTGTTGCTTCTCATGGATTTGCACTTTGACTTTGGCATTGTCATTTTAACTCTTAAGATCTCTCAATTTCACTAAACTGAATTATTTGCCTGGGGTACTGGTGGGCGGGGCCTGAACGGGGACTTACCTAGGGCGCGGGGTGAGGCCGGGTGGACCGCGTGCGCGACCCGACTGGCGGAGCGGGGTGGGGCGAAAAGGGAGGATGGGCGCGTCGGCGTGGAGCTATTTAACCCGAGGGCAGCTGGGGCGGGGCCCGGGCGCAGGGGGAGGTCCTCCTCGTCCCTCTGCCCCCCGCGCGGCTCCGGCTGGATGGCGGGAGTCGGAGCCGGGTCCCCGTGGGCTGACCTGGGGTCCTAGAGCGCGCGTTGAGGCCCCGCTGGATCTCGCCTACGCGTCCCGACCGGCGGAGAGGGGGTGGGGCGAAAGAGGAACGATGGGCGCGTCGGCGTGGAGCTATTTTCTGTAATAAGTTTTATAAATGTATTTATTTTCATTATTTATGAACATGCTGTATTTTTTCCTTCATATCAGAAATATGTGTTTCCTGAGAATCATGTTTTTTGATTGCTAGGATATTTTTTTTACTTATTTTGGAAAAAGCTTTGAGTAAATTATCAATTTTCTCTTTGACTATTTACTTTTGCTGATGCTTTTCTAATAGCCTAAGAGGACTCCCGTACATATGATTTAACACTTTTTCTCTCATTTTCAAGTGTGTTCTTTTCCTTGAGTTTTAATTATTTAAATAAAATAAGCCTTTGACAAGGCCGTTTGGCATAGAATCCATTTGGGAATCTTTGGGCTTCCGGGACCTTGATGTGCTCAGCACTGGAGAAGAGCAAGGATGTGAGGCGTCGCTGTTCGACAACAGCAGCTGTGTCTAAGGGCTGCGTTAAACTTGGCGCTGCTAGACCCAGTTTCTGGAGAAGCATATTGAGGTCTCTATGTCAGCGTTTCCTCCATGGCCAGCAGAAGAGACATGACATGCTCAGAGCCTCTTCTATGGCCCTGATCCTCTGGTTTCCTGGCTGGAGACATTGCAAGGCACCAAGGCTGGCTTCCTTCCCCAAGGGGATTCTGTCTCCTGAGCGGCCAACCCAGTCCTGCAAGCTGCTCTCCTGGAAGCGCCGGTGGGGACCAGGGCAGCCCCTTCGGCAGCCTGTTGTACATCTTCAGCATGGTCAACAGCCTGTTCTACTCCGATGGCTCCAAGGTGTAAGTCTCCTGGGACTGTCTCTGCAGCTGCTCTTGATCCACTTCAAATGCAACCTCCAGCCCGGGCTGAACTTCTGCATTCTCAGCTCCTGCGGGGTCCTGCGGCCTTATGACTATGCCCCAGCAGCCAGGGGAAACTGGTGTCTCTTTGACACTCAGCGAGCGTTTCAGGGTTCTTTCTCCCTGGCTATGGGCCTCTCCGGAGAGAAAACCTTCTCACCCTGTCCTGGAGCAGAACTCTGAGGACTTGTCTCCTTATTAGTCTCTTGTGCAGCAGGGTGGCCGGCTTCAAAGTCTACAGCAGCTTTAAAAAATAAATAAGCCAATGAAGTTATTGGGTAGGAAAACTGACATGGACGAGTGGAAAGCTAAGAGGCCTGGTTGTCCTCCAGAGCAGCCTTCTGATTTCTGTTCTTTGGTTTTTTTTTTGTTTTCTAGAAAAGCTGAATATCTGAAATTTTAATAGGAAATCTTCAGTTTTGTCTTGCTTACTTTCAATTTTAAAGTTTCTGTCTTGGTGCCATGTGTCTGAGCCTTTATATGGTTCTTGTCATTTCTTTGTTTGGGACAGATTCACAAGTACATTGTGAAAAATTCAATCTCCATTTTAGGTTTTTAAAACAAAGTAGCCTGTTTCCAAAAGACTTTTATACAGACTTTTGGTTAACCTATCCCATCATATTCTCTTTTTCTTGTTTATTAGGCAGGTTCATGCTCTCCGAGTATTCATAGGACTCAGGAGGGCTGTTTATTTTTAATCTTACTGTGAACTAACAATGCAGATATTCTTTAATGCTGGACATTTTTTAATTCCTTCCTGAGGGGAAAAATTATGTCACCATTGCTGATATACTCTTCTACAGAAAGACAATCAGAGGAGGATACCTACCCCCATACTTTGTGGGTAAGGTATTCTCTGGATATTCTAAGTACTGCTTCTAGTGGGATTCCATATTCTTCAAAATGTGAACTAGAGCATCGAAGAAATTTTTACCTAGAAAAGAATCTGTGTGATAAGAAAAAAAATCACATGAAATAAATTGCATTGCCCCTGCTTTAGAAACATTTCTCAGATGCAGCAAAGTCTTGAGGTGTTTGAGTGTTTGTTAATCTTGACAACTTTGTGTAGTTTTATGTCTCCCTTTGCTGGTAGGTATACAGGACCAAAAAGGAGTTGTTAGGGAAATGTAAATTGTTCCAGGTTTTTCAAATTCCATCTAAAAATAAATTTAACTATTAATGCTAACAAATGTTTGAAAGAAAAATAGTTTCTTTACAAGGGTTTTCAAGGCTGTGATAAATTTTTTCTTATTGAATTCTTTGAAATATCTCATATTATTAAGAATTTTCAAAAGAATTTCCAGGTAAATGTCAATCGGTTTTCACTACCAGAGTTCACACACCTTATAATCACATATATCAAAGCCAATATATTAAATGGTATAATATGGGCTGGAGAGGTGGCTCAGGGTTAAGCGGAAGGGTCTGAGTTCGGATCCCAGATCCCACGTATAGACGCCAGGCGGAAGCGGGGGCGGCCTGTGCTTCTGGTCCTGGTAGGGCAGAGCCTGTGAATCCGGGGCAGAAGGAGGTGGAGGCGTCCATGGTGTTCGCGAATTCGTCCGTGTTCTACACACACACACACACACACACACAGACACACACGCGCGCACATACACATGCACATGCGCACAGTTGAATAAATAATAATAATAAAGGTATAATATATAATTGGACTTACCACATTTTTCCATGTGCGTCTTCTTCAAATCAGACCATCAATAATTTAAAATTTTGATTGTGGGCCCCCCACACCGGAGCCTCCCGGCCAGGAGCACCTGCGCCGCAACCGCCGGCTTTGCCCCCGGCACCCTGCCCCCCTCAGTGACAACCCGGGCCATCCTCCCAGGTGAGTGAGCAAGCAAAAGAGCCCCTCCAAGGCCCAGCCCAGCCCCCCACCCCGGAGCTGCGGGCCCAGCAGCACTTGCACCACTGCCGCCGGCTTAGGCCCGGGGGGCCCCGCCTCTGCCCCCACACGCCTCCGCGCCCCCCCAGGTCGCAGGTGAAGAATTCTGCCATCAACATCAGACCCTCTGCTCTCTGGCCCACGGGGACCTACGCACGTGGTCCACGGAAGACACACTGCTACTTCAGAATTCAATAGAGTCCAAAGGAAAAGCAAGCAAAACTCTAAGGACAGAGGGAACACAGGCTATACAATCTGGTGCTCACTACAATCATTATATCACGTGGGCGAGTTTCTTCTCATCCAGCCCAAAGATAAGTAAACTTTTTCTTTTCACCTTACTGATCCTTTAAAGTATCAATGCTGTAGATCAACTTCCTCATACAGCCACCCCACAACATACAACTCCAGGGAGTACACCACTCACCCCCACATTTCACCAAGACGTTAAATCGTAAAAGTGCACTACCAAACTAATATTCATCCCCTGGTTACTTAACTGACGTACTAACAGCCTAGTAGCCTCATCTAGGATATAACAATAACAATACACAAACATACCCAATCCAAGGCAAGCACTAGTAATAACTGGCAAGTGTAACAATAAGAACTACATCGGTTCAGTGAAAAACACACAGAAACTGAAAGGTCCTAAAAAACAAAACAACACTGCCCAAGTCAAAGTGCAGATCCATGAGAAACAAAACCCAAGAAGACCAATCTCCCACCGAAAGAATCAATCCCATAACGATGGATTCCGACCAGAACAAATTCACAGAAAATAGCCATGAAAGCCAGACCCAACATAACAACTTTCAGAGTATGATCATTACCATGATTAATACTATGAAAGAGGAAGTCCGAGAAGAGTTAAACAGCCGTATCAACCACTTTGAACAGGAACACAACAGGCACCTAGAGGAGTTGAGAAAAACAGTTCAAGAACAAAAATAGGTATAGAGCAGTTAAAACAGTCTCAGGCAGAGTTTAAAATTGAACTAAAAGACAAGTTATCTTCAACCCAAAACTCCACAGAGAGTCTTATCAGCAGAACAAATGAGGCAGAAAATAGAATTTCAGATCTTGAAGACAAAGTGGGAGAAATTAACCAGCTCAATGGAAGAGATTGTTAAAGCCAAAAAGATACTGGAGAAGAACATTCAAGAGATATGGGACAACCTGAAGAAGCCTAACATGGGCATTCATGGAATACCAGAACAAGATCCCAAAATACCACACCTGAGGAAATATTTCAATTCATCATAAATGAAAACTTCCCATAACTAAAGAATGAGAGGCCTATCCAAATACAAGAGGCACTTCGCACTCCAAACAGATATGACCAAAATAGAAAATCCCCACGGCAAATAATAATCAAAACACTCCACATTCAAGACAAAGAAAAGGTGCTGAGAGCTTCAAGAGAAAAAAAGCAAGCTCACTTTTAAAGGTAAACCTATTAGAATAACAAATGACTACTCAATGGAAACAGTAAAAGCAAGAAGAGCTTGGAGAGACTATACTTCAAGTATTAAATGAGCAAAATGCCAACCCAGACTGATATACCCGGCAAAACTATCTGTCATGATTGAGGGAGAAAGAAAAGTTTTCCAGCACAAAGACAACTTGAAGGGATACATGTCTACCAAAGCCGGGCCTTCAAAACATGCTAGAAATGATACTCAAGCTTGAAGAAAAGAACAAGCATATCCAGGACGACAGAAGAGAAGTATAATACCACCGAAACTATAAATATCAAACAACATGTTTATAAAATCTGCTAAACATAAAAAATGTCCAGAATTAAAAATAATTTCTCCATTTTAACATTAAATGTCAACGGCATTAACTCACCGATTAAGAGACACAGATTACAAACCTTGATTAAAAACCACAATCCAACAATCTGCTGTCTTCAGGAAACTCATCTCACCACAAAGATAGGCACATCCTAAGAATGAAAGGCTGGTCCAAAATCTTGCAAGCTAATGGAACCAGGAAACAGGCAGTGGTAGCAATTATGCTTTCAGACAAAGTGGACTTCAAACCAAAGAAAATCATAAGAGACACAGATGGATACTACATTTTAGTCACAGGTACAATTCTCCAGGAAGACTTCACAATACTGAAGATATATGCACCCAATACGGGCCCCTCTAACATTCATTAAGAAAACCCTACAGCGTCTAAAGCAAGAAATCAACCCCCAAACGATAATTCTTGGGGACATCAACACCGCCATCTCAACATGGGATAGATCAACTGGTCAAAAGCTTAACAAAGACACTTTGGAACTTAATCAAACCCTTAAAGAAATGGGACCTTACAGATCTCTATCAAATTTTTCACCCACGCACCAAAGAATACATATTTTTCTCAGCAGCACATGGAACTTTCTCCAAAATAGATCACATATTGGGTCACAAAATGAATCTACACATATACAAAAAAGTTGAAATTCTAACCTGTGCCCTATCAGACCACCACGGCCTAAAGCTGGACATCCCAAACACAACAAACAAGAGAAAATACACTAACTCCTGGAAACTTAACAATATGATGCTGAATGGGAACTGGATTCAGGAAGAAATTAAAAAGGAAATTCAAGATTTCCAGAAAGTGAACGATAATAAAAATACAACTTACCAAAATCTCTGGGACACAATGAAAGCTTTCCTAAGAGGTGTTCATAGCTCTTAATGCCCACATCCAAAAAATGGAAACATTAGAAATAAATAACTTAATGATACAGCTTAAGGCTTTAGAGAAACTTGAGCAATCTAATCCCAAAAGTAGTAGAAGAGAGGAGATTAGAAAAATAAAGGGAGAACTATCTGAAATCGAGACTAAGAAAACGATAGAAAAAATCAACCAGTCAAAAAGCTGGTTCTTTGAAAAAATCAATAAGATTGATACACCCCTAGCTATATTAACCAAAAGCAAGAGAGAGAAAACCCAAATTAACAAAATTATAAATGAAAATGGAGTTATCACTACTGATACCCAAGAAATCCAAAGAATTATAACGTCATATTTCAAAAACTTGTACTCTGTGAAGTTTGACAACACAAAAAAGATAGATGAATTTCTAAGTAAACACAACCTACCTAAATTGAATCAGGAAGTTGTGAATTATTTAAATAGTCCTATAACATATAAGGAAATTGAAGAAGTAATCTCGAACCTTCCCACCAAAAAATGTCCTGGACCAGATGGATTCAGCACAGAATTCTACCAGACATTTAAGGAGTTAATAACACCAATACTCCTTAAACTGTTCCATCAAATAGCAAAGGAAGGAACACTACCAAATTCCTTCTGTGAAGCTAATATCAGTCTTAATCCCAAAACCTAATAAAGATTCACTTAAAAAAGAAAACTATAGGCTGATCTCTCTGATGAACACAGACGCAAAGATTCTCAACAAAGTCTTAGCAAATCAGATTAAAAAACACATCAAAAGATCATTCACAGGGATGAAGTAGGCTTCATCCCCGGCATACAAGGTTGGTTCAACATACACAAATCAATAAATGTAATTCATCATGTAAACCAGTCTGAAGTCCAAGACCACATGATACTCTCGATAGATGCAGAAAAATCCTTTGACAAGATCCAACAGCCTTTTATGGTCAAAATGCTAGAGACAGTAGGAATGGAAGGAACCTTTATCAATATAATAAAAGCTGTATACAACAAGCCCACAGCAAGGATTATGCTCAATGGGGAACAATTGGAAGCATTCCCACTTCGATCAGGAACTAGACAAGGCTGTCCTCTCTCACCACTTCTATTCAATATTGTACTTGAAGTCTTAGCTGAAGCCATAAGACAAGAAAGGGACATAAGAGGG
The DNA here is from genome assembly GCA_023101885.1 of Typhlomys cinereus. Classification (NCBI taxonomy): domain Eukaryota; kingdom Metazoa; phylum Chordata; class Mammalia; order Rodentia; family Platacanthomyidae; genus Typhlomys; species Typhlomys cinereus. The sequence continues at coordinate 1,622,753 of JALPQD010000295.1, read as the reverse complement.
ATTCAAATCGGCAAGGAAGAAGTCAAACTATCCCTATTTGCAGATGAAAATGATCTTATACCTGAGTGATCCCAAAAACTCCACCAGGAAGCTCCTGGAACTAATTGAGAAGTTCATCAAGGTGGCGGGATACAAAATAAATGTGCAAAAATCAGAGGCCTTCCTATATGCCCCAGAATGAAAGAAGTGAAAAAGCCCTGAGAGAAACAATCCCATTTACTATAGCCCCTAAAACAATGAGATACCTTGGTATAACCCTAACCAAGGAGGTAAAAGACCTTTTCAATGAAAACTTTAAAACCCTGAAGAAAGAAATTGCAGAAGACACCAGAAGGTGGAAAGACCTCCCATGTTCCTGGATTGGTAGAATCAACATCGTAAAATGACCATCCTACCAAAGGCAATATATAAATTCAATGCTATACCAATTAAAATCCCAAAGCAATTCTTTAAAGAAGTTAACAAAATAATCTCACAATTCATATGGAGGCACAAAAGACCCAGGATAGCAAAGACAATCCTGAGTAACAAAAACACTGCTGGAGGTATTACCATACCAAACCTTAGACTATACTACAAATCCATAGTTATAAAGACAGCCTGGTACTGGCTCCAAAATAGACACACAGATCAATGGATAAGGGTTGAAGACCCTGATATCAGCCCACAAAAATACAGCCATTTGATCTTTGACAAAGATGCCCAAAGAATCCAATGGAAAAAGAACAGCATCTTCAACAAATGGTGCTGGTAAAACTGGATCTCCACATGCAGAAAATTAAAGCTGGACCCGTACTTGTCACCATGTACAAGACGTAATTCCAAATGAATCAAGGACCTTGATATAAGGGCAGAGACTATAAAAACCATAGTTGAAAGGATAGAGAACACCCTCGAGCTGATTGGGCTAGGCCAACATTTCCTAAGCAGATCTCCAATGGCACAGTCACTGCTACCAACTCTCAACAGTTGGGATCTTGTGAAATTAACAGCTTCTGTTCAGATAAAGGTATTGTAACATGAGCTCAAAGGCAACCCACAGAATGGGAGAAAATCTTCACTATGCACATATCTGATAGAGCTCTACTCTCCAGAGTGCACAAAGAACTTAGAAAACTAAACTCCAAGGAAAACAATGTCCCAATTAAAAAATGGGCCCTGGAACTTAAAAGAAATTTTACCAGGGATGACATTAAAATGTCTAACAAATATCTTAAAAAATTCTCCACTTCCTTAGCCATCAGGGAAATGCAAATCAAAACTTCCCTGAGATATCATCTCACCCCGGTCAGGATGGCAAAAATCCACAATACGAACAACAACAAATGCTGGAGAGGATGTGGAGAGAGGGGAACTCTCCTACATTGCTGGTGGGAATGCAGGCTCACACAGCCACTCTGGCAAACTGTCTGGAGAGTCTTAAAGAATTTAAAGATTGAAATGCCATATGACCCTGCTATCCCACTTTTGGGAATAACCCCCCATAGAGCAGAGGTTCACCTTCGATAGCACAAGCACGACCATGTTCATAGCAGCACTGTTTACAATAGCAAAGTCATGGAATCAACCCAAATGTCCAACAGTTGACAAGTGGATAAGGAAACTGTGGTACATCTATACAATGGAGTACTACTCAGCCATCAAAAATGATGAATTACTGGAAATTGCTGGGAAATGGATGTCATTAGAAACAATTATATTAAGTGAAGTATCCCAAACCCAGAAAATTAAGCGCGGTATGTACTCCTTAATAGGTGGCTCCTCGTACCAAACTCACCCAGCCCACATTGAGACACACAAAGGTAAACCTATGTAATACAGTAATTACAAGGATTATGAACTGGAGGGATGGGGTTGGAGGGCCACACCAGACACAAGGAGAGAGGGAACCATGTTACAGCTGAGAAAATAGGCCACCATCAAGGAATGCAAGTAAGTAATATGACACCTGATTAAGTTCACAGACTTTCGTTCCTGATCATGTACAACTGAGGGGATATGATCTCACCAGGAGGGGAGGGCATATAGTCTGGCAGATAAAAGTAATCATTTTGCAAATGGCGATTGACCCCTCCCTCACTGAGGTTTCCTATTTTTATTACATCTACCCTTGAATGTGCTATTATAACAAAACTCCAGTTTAATAGCCTTTTGTCTCTGACCAGGGGGTGACATACAGTGCCCATCAGGATGGAGTGAAGGGCACTGCAGGAGCAGCAAAACTGCAAAAGAAAAGCAACAAACCACTATCCAGAACTTCAGAGACTCTATATCAACCACATAGAACTAGGCCAGGCTAATCTCTCCCCATCCTGAAGCTCCGGGACATTTGTGGAAGAGGGGGCGGTAAGATTGTAATAGCAAAAGGATGGGAGGAGCAATGATTTGCAAGATTCTCCACACTAGTTAGGGTCGAAGCAATCATAATAGGACTTTGCATGCCCTGCGCAATGTCCAACACACTGTTGACCTCACAAAGTCTAGCATCAGCTAAAGGCTCCAAGATCCTTGGAGGCAAGGGATTGACAGCCACAGTAGTGTTCCTATGCTTAAGGGGAACACAGGAAAGGGTTCAGGGAAATGCCACTGGGTCCTTGTACGTCATCAGAGAGGAGGGCCCAGAGGAGAGTTAGGCATACAGAATAAGGACTCTCTGGGATTTGGGGGGGGAGGCACTGGGGGATGGGGAGGAAGGGGAGGGGGAGTAGGGGGTTCGGGGGAGGAGGAGGGAGAGACGGAACTGGTCTACCTATTAAGTTTCTATGAGCGGAAAGAATAAAAAATGTATTAAAATTTTTGATTGTGAACACAATTATAGCTTATATTAGCATGCATGTAGAATTTTTGTATTTTATATCTGTAGCTATATTATATTGGAAGTTTTCTTATCTATATTAGTCTTGTATCATCCCCAAACTGATGAATCCCTGAAAGAAACAGTTTAAATGGGGAAAGATTGTTTTTATCTCACAGTTAAGGAAGTTTCAGTATTAGTTGACCATGATGGGTCAGAATGTTGATGAAAAAAAGTAGTCTACTATGTGGTAGATGAGAGAGAGAGAGAGAGAGAGAGAGAGAGAGAGAGAGAGAGAGAGAGAGAGAGAGAGAGACTAAGTCAGGAGAATGAGTGATGAGCCCCACTTTTTCCACTTCCTAAAGTTTCCATCATTTCCCCAGGAAACATCACTAACTAGGAACAAAACTTCAACACATGATCCTGTGGGCAAAATTCTACATAAAGTTCAGATTCTGAGTTTTAGGTTTTAGTGTCTTCCAAAATAATATATTAATGCTGTCTCGGGAATAACCAAACTTTGTCTGTGGAAGTCACAGGCCTTGAAGGAGGAGGGAGAGAAACTAGGAACTGCAGACTTGAAATAAGCAACAGCATCACCCAGTCTCATGTCACTCTGTCTGTGAACCTCGGAGACAGGATCACCATCACCTGCCACACAATGAGAAAACCGTGTGCAGTTGGCATCAACAGATACCCAGTACCCTGCAATGGTAGTTCATAGCACATCAACTCTGAAGTCAGGACCCATCACGGTTCAGCGGCAGCCATTCTGGGACAGATTGCATGATACTTATCACAATGTGCAGAGATGTGACGCTGGCAGTTACTACTGTGCCGAGTGGCCAGGACACCTCAGTGTTACTTCTCCTCCACAGAAACCTCAAGGCCCAGCTATGAGCCGAGGGGCCTCAGAAAGCTGCAAGTCCTCTGATGTCTTTCTTCAGTGCTTTCATGGGAAAATGTCTCTCAACTACGTCAGCTTTCATTTTAAGTTCTCACAGTGTAAATTCAGAGACAAAAATGGAAGCAAAATGAAGCTTCTTATTTTGGGGAACAGGTTATCCATAGAGCATAATAAAGTACATGGTTTAATCAGTTATACTCTTCAGAGATCTACGTTACTGAATACTGGTCATGTGACATGAATCTATTTGTCTGTAATATTGAGAAATGATGGCAGACATTTGTAGTAGCTCATAATGTGAATTGGTGGTAGATTGTAAAGTCAATGCTCATATGAAAGTACATGCCTTCAAACATGCTTCCTACACACTGTCCAGAACCATGAAATATGTAATCCTGATAATGATAAAATTCTAAAAGAGTAAGGAAGAGGATTCAAATTAAAGAATCAAAATATCACATTCATGGATCAGTAGTTTTATTACAGTGGTTCTATATAGCCATTCAAAACAAATAGTTGTGTTGTTATTAAAATAGTCTGTAAAGATGTGAGAAATACCAAGTGAAATAGACTATGGGAGAGAAAATCATTGTTGTGGTCCTTAAAACTCATTTAAAGACTCAGTAACTAGAAGGTTGTTGTGTTGCCATGAAAACAGACAAGTGGAACAATGGAATAGAGCTTCATCTACAAACAGGTTCTTGTTGATTTGAGTAACTCCTTTGTGACAAATTAGGTTATTTAAATAACTAGCAAACAAATCTTCTTGCCAATAAGAATGATGGAAACATTGTCTATCCACATTTTGAAATAAATAAAATGTAATCCATTATTCAAAATCTGGATATTTTTACACGAATTTTGAGATATAAATTTTAAGAAATGTGATAAAACTCCAGAAATATACTTATGGTATATGTAAATAAACATGAATACCTAAGGACATTTGTATATGGAACTGTGAAAGGATAAAATTTAAAGAGAGAAAATGAAGATAAAGTCAACAGTATTGAAAATATTCTTACACCACAAATCATCTTTAATGCGGCTTTTAATCAAATATGCCTTTTCTTATTTAATCATCCACTTGAGAAGAAGGGAGAAGGAGACAGAAAGAGGGGGCAAATGCACAAATACTACAGCACATACTTTCAACATGAACTCTCAGAAGTCAATGTTGTGCCCTCCCATCATAAGATGCATCTGGTACTCAACTCGTTACCAAATTTGGGATCAGGCACTTTACACACTGGGCTATTTTCAGAATTTAGCTTTAATAAAATAGTCTATCCAAAGACTCCTGGGACAGTAATGCAGTTATCATTGTGACATCATTTCTACTCTTGTGTTGCAAACACTGTGAAAAGGAAAGGTATTTTTGGTTGTGTTAGTCAGATTTCCATCACTAAAAGAAGAGCTTACAGAAACAATTTAAAATGAGTGTTTCTCGTGGCTCACACATTTCAGTGTATAGTGATTAGCCTGCTTCTTTTAGGCCTAGAGTTGGAAACTAATTCATGGAAGAATCAAACTGTCAAGAAACTGCTAATTTCACAGGATCTGGGAAGACAAGAACAGAGGGTGAGACCCCCCTGTGCCCTTCAGACTCGCCCCACTTGAACAGCAGCGCATACATGGGGTGACACACCTTAATGTTTCCCTTGCACCTTGCACTGTGCCAAGGGCCGAGGCCCAATGCTCAGCACAGGAGCCTGTGGAGCGCTGTCTGCGCATGTACTCAGATGACCAGCAGAGGGAGACAGAATCACAAGATGTGCTCAGGTTAGGGACCTGCTCTCCAGACAGTCCAGGATTTAAATAATATGAAATGCCATCATTTGCATAAGAGTTTCTTTCATCTGAAAAGTTCCTGCTCCTTAAGTATTATAAGAAGGTATTTCTCTGTGCTGTGCATGAGCCCCATTCACAAGGAAAGCAGGAAGATGTTGTTCCCATTGCAGCTCCTGGGGCTTCTGCTCCTCTGGGTTTCAGGTAAGAAAATCTGGATAGAGAATAAAATCAGGAGAAGCTATTTAAATACATGGTTTCCTTTTTTAACATTGTGAACCCTACATCATATGGATTTTCTGAAATGATGTTCAGATTTGAAATTCAGAATATCAAAACTTCTTTTGCCTTTTCTACTAATGCTGCTCATATATTTCCAGCCTCCAGAGGTGATGTTGTGCTGACCCAGTCTCCAGCCTTCCTGTCTGTGACTCCAGGACAAACAGTCTCCATCAAGTGCAGGGCCAGCGAGAGTCTTTACACACATTTACACTGGTACCAGCAAAAACCCAACCAGGCTCCAAAGCTCATCATCAAGTATGCTTCTGAGACCATCTCTGGGGTCCCCTCCAGGTTCAGGGGCAGTGAATCAGGGACAGATTTCACCCTCACCATCAGCAGCCTGCAGCCTGAAGATCTTGCCACTTATTACTGCCAGCAGGGTTATTTCCCACCCCCACAGTGATGCACCATGACATAAACCACCCCTGGGAGCAGAAGTGTGAGGTTGGGCTGCCCCAGCTGCTCCTGGTGCTGCCTCCATCTGCTGAGAGCTTTTCTCAGATGCAGCCAGGCTTGAGGTTTCCAGGGAGGCTTGTGCTGAAGAAACCCTGGGGCTCCTCTGTATCTGAACTCTCCATGCTCCACTGCAGCCCTTGATGCACAGACTTGAAGATGCCTCTCCTGATCTTACAGTTGTGTCCTCCCCACAAGGCTGCATCAGAACAAAAGGCAGCTCGATCGGATGGACAGAGAAACTGGTTGCTGTCATGATGTTCTTATTTTTGTAATTATCACTGGGGTAACTTCATGTCACAGATCCTCTGCATTCTTGCCAATAAATTCACAACCAAAGTGCTTGAGGGAACAAGGGGTTTTATTCTGTTTTATGGTTTTCCTGTTACAGTTCCTTGTCAAAGTTGGCATGTTCATACAGGTATCAGTGATTGAAAGACAAGTGATAGGTGATTTTTAGACAGCAGGTTGGTAGGCACAGAAATGATAGATGATGGAAAGATAGGAAAGACATGTTTCATAGAAGACAGATGCATATGTAAGCAGATAATTGATAGATTAATAAATGATAGACAATTGATACATGATCAGTAAGAAGACAGACAAATATATAGATATATAGATAGATACAGACAGAGGATAGATACAGACAGATGATAGATAGCTATTTAAATAGATGATAGATACATAGATGCACAGATAGATAGATGATAAGATTGTTTTTAGGAAATGGGCAGATTTTCATAGATGATATATAACTAGTTACGTAGATGATAGATAGAAAAAATTGATGACCAATGTGCAATTGATATGTAGTATACAGATAGATGAAAGGTAGAAGATTCATAGATGACAGATTCATATATTCATATTCTTTCCCTGCAACTATGCTTTTCAATCATCATTTGTTCCTCTAAAAATACATCTCATTACTTCATGAATAGAACCCTGAAGTATCCATAGTGCTAACATCAGAAGTTCATCAGAGGTACATTTTCTCTATAACTAATTTATTATTGAATGCCACTATTTTTTCTCACTCCAACAGTAATTCACTCACAATTTAAGAGAAGGGTAATCCAGCTGTGAATTTCTTCAGGAGCCTGAAGCATTGCACTTGTTCAGCCCCGTCTCTCTTGGGGAGCTTCCACCCTCCTCTTCTAGTTTCTCTTCTGCTGCTGAGTGAATACATGACCAAGACAACTTAAGGAACAATGGGTTTATTGTTACCTACAGATTCTGGACACAGCTTATTCATAATGCAGAAGAGGTCTAAGCAACATCAGGAAATGAGGGAAATGACCACATCCTAGCTACATAAAGTACTGAGAGAGGAAAATACTCTCTCACAGGCCAGTCAGCTATTTGCTAATTTCCAACCAGCTTGCTCTCCACCTTACACACCTTTCCAGGGAATTGTCCCACCCATAATGGATTTGGACTTCTCACATCAATTACATAATCTCCCACAGGCTTCCTCGGGGTGACCCTTAACCACTAATTCTTCACAGATGGACACAAAGATTCAGCCTCGATAGTTAAGTGGGTGTCTGCAGTAATCATGAGGCGTTGTGCACAGCACTGGCCTCATTCTGTGCCAAAGCCTTTTGTGGGCCTTATGAGCCTTATGTGGGCCATAAAAAGTACAGTTTACTTTTAAATTTAGTTTTAGTGCTTTGTAATTACATAATTTACTACAGTATATTTATAACATTTTCAATCCTTATTATCCCATCCTATCCCCTTCCTTTTCCCACTGCAAATCTTCTTCCAGGAATTGTATTTTAGGAAAGTGAACAATAAACTTTCAATGACAAAATAATTCCAAGCCTGAGAAACAGGGTTTTGAAAATGATGCTACTGAATTATTTTAAACGCAGATTTCATTAGAAACTCTTCCTAATTTCAGTTTTCGGCACACTTGTCTTTTCTCAATATTCAGGGTGAAGATTAGGGACACAGACTGTGTATAATACAGAATCTCTGGGAACCAAAGGAGCAGTTGGTGTCTCACAGTAGTTAAATGCTACTTCAACAGATGAGAAAAGAAGTTTTGTGATACATAAAGAAGAAAAGGAAATTCAGAGTCTGATACACACAGGTCAGGGCAGGTCAGAGACTTTGTATTCTTCTATATGTGTATATTACATTAATGGCTTAAGAAAAAGATCATAGCATTTGCAAGATACATAGAGCAGTGGATTATTGTCACTGGAAGTAGAAAGAATGAGAGAGAGAGAGAGAGAGTGAGTGACAGAAAATTAAGCTGTGTGCAACATCTGACCCTGCAGAGAATAACATGGGAGTGACAGACTTTCTTGTCTGCAAATGACTGAGCAGCATCAAGAAGTTATTAATATGAATCTCCTAAGAAGTCAGTACCTACACAGCTCTAGAGGAAAACGTCCTTCTGTAAACTTAGAGAAGTTTTATGAACTCATGTTGTGCGACCCGGACTGCAGAACACCCCTGGGATGAAAAGATGAGTGGGGTGTTGGAGGAATGGGTCATGGTGTATTCTTTGCCTCAAAAGCAGAAGGACCTGAATTAGGGCCCCAGATCCAACATAACATACCATATGGCAATAAATGGTGGCAGTGTGCAATTCTGGCCCTGGAAGACAGAGTCTGAGAACGCCTAGAGCAAAGGAAAAGGGAGGTAGAAACAATCCAGAATGATTATTGATGTCACCCTTGGGCGTCCACTGTCAATAGACAGGACAGACCACCACACACACACACACACACACACACACACACACATATCTTATTGTACACTCACAAAAAATTTTTTAAAATTTTTTCTAATACATTTTTTATTATTATTTCAGCTCATACACAAACTTAATAGGTACACAAGTTCCATCCCTCCCTCTTCCTCTCCCCCGAACCCCTGATTCCCCTCCTTCCCCCTCCCTCCCCATCCCCCGTGCCTCCCGCCCCAATTCCCAGAGTCCTTTCTTGTGCATGCCTGACTCTCCTCTGGGCCCTCCTCTCTGGTGACGTACAAGGACCCAGTGGCCTTTCCCTGAAACCCTTTCCTGTGTGTCCCCTTAAGTATAGGAACACTACTGGTGCTGTCAATCCCTTGCCTCCAAGGATCTTGGTGCCTTTAGCAGATGCTAGACTTTGTGAGGTAATTAGTGTGTTGGACATTGTCCCGGGCATGCAATTGTCCAATTATGATTGCTTCGTCCCTAACTTGTGTGGAGTATCTTGCAAATCATTGCTCCCTCCCATCCTTTTTGCTCTTACACTCTTACCGCCCCCTCTTCCGCAAATGTCCCTGAGCTTCAGGATGGGGAGAGATTGTCTGGCCTAGTTCTAGGTTGGTTGAGAGTCTCTGAAGTTCTGGATGTGGTTTGTTGCTTTTCTTTTGCAGTTTTGCTGCTCCTGCAGTGCCTTCACTCTATCCTGATGGGCACTGTATGTCACCCCCTGGCCAGAGACAAAAAGCTGTTAAACTGGAATCTTATTACAAGAGCACATTCAAGGGTAGATGTAATACTTACCCAAAAGTGGAATCGCAGGGTCATATGGCATTTGCCAATGGGAGGGGTCAATCACCCATTTGCAAAATGGTTATTTTTTAATCTGCCAGACTATATGCCCTCCCCTTCTGGTGAGTTCATACCCCCTTAGTTGTAAATGATCAGGAACAAAGTCTGTGAACTTAACTAGGTGTCACATTACTTCTTGCAGTCCTTGATGGAGGCCTATTTTCTCTACTGTAACATGGTCACTTCTCTCCTTGTTTCTGGTATGGCCCTCCAACCCCATCCCTCCTGTTCATAATCCTTGCAATTATTGTAGGTAATACATAGATTTACCTATGAGTGTCTCAAGATTGGCTGGGTAGGTTTGGTATTAGGAGCCATTAGGAAAGCATAATTATTATAAGTCCCCATGAGAGTAAGATTATGAACAGGTTTTGAGATGTAAGAGAAAGTGTTGTCAGATGCTGAGAACTGGTCCATGAGATGAAGATGCCCAATGTGTCTGCATGGGTCCAATACTGATTCCACCAAATCCATCTGCAACACAAGTGCTATAGAGTCCCTCAAGACTCAATATTTGGAAAGACTGACATTGAAGTTTGTGTTGGGCACATGGTCATATCCGAAAGTGTTCCATGGCTTGGAAGAGAACTGTAACATAAAACGTTTATTTCTTTTGTTCTTTCTTACAATAATGTCGTTCAGAAACTCATGCTGAGCATTAGCAATTCTCAGAAAGTCCACACAGTGCCTTTATTTAATCACTGTACTCTATCCTGGTCATGTGGCACAGAAACAAAACAAATGCACTCTAGC